>JARPRG010000495.1:553559-572830 GCA_031001745.1 Hartigia nigra | reverse complement strand
AAAGGCCCATTGATATTCCCTCGTCCAATCAGATATTTACTATAGTACAGTTCATACCGTTTCATCGTACATCGCAATTTTAAACACATATGGCTATAAATAAGATTTTCAAATGTAGTTTCGGTAATTGCCGTTCAATGCTGCAGCACTTTCTGAATTGCGCATGAAGGTGCCATCACATACGCGTAACTTGCACATCTTCTCATTCGAGGAGGCAGCCGCAAGGAAAGGAAGGGGAAGGACATATCGCGTAACTTGCGTAGTCAATCTAGGATCAAGCATTCGATTGTATTGTTTATCAGAAAACTAAATTGAAGCGCGCCTGTTGCGCTGTACGTAAAGTACGTTCCAAGTGATGGCAGCCTGATACGTAATTTCGCAAAATTATTGGAAACTTTCAAAATTTTTTTTATAATTATAGGATTTTGCGTTAAGATGAATAGAGTCGATAAAATAAACAACAGTTATATTTTATTATCAGTGGTTTAGTTTCCACCGTGCCGAGTTTTAACAGAGGTAATTAATCACGTATAGGAGTTGAATGGAATTGACCAATGAGGCCGTTTAACTCTACTTAAATTCTGTACTGTAAAAACTAAGCCAATTATTCATTTTTCTTCTTCTTTTCCTTTTGGCTTCCTCCTTCAAGAGGAGATGTGCCAGAAATTATTCATTATATGTATCTGATCTGGTCATTTCACCCCAGGCTCCTGTACATAACAGTTCTGTTCCATACAATTATGTAAATGAGTGAGAAATTGGAAATAACTTGAACGTTATATGTAAGACTCATTGAGTGGAAAATATTGTACCACCCTATATTAGTGTGTTGGCCAAATAAAAAGTATACGTAGTAAAAATATAATAATAATAACGATCGCCAATTCATGTAAAAATTAAGTATTTTGAAATGTATTAATATGATGTGTAGTCCTTCCTAAAAAAGCCCATAAAAATCAATAGAAATCGACGGATATCCAATTGAACCTGATTAAATCTGGGTAATTGGAAGTATTTAGTTTCCTATTGAAAATGATTCGGAATGAATAGGTTATCGTGTGCAATGTAAGTTTATTTGTGATTACCCCATATTACAGAGTTTAGGATTCGACCGTCAGAATTATACGTGATACAAAATGAATAACGTTTTTGTACATTCAAGATACCATGTTATCATTAGTTTTATTATTCTCTAGAAAAATATACATCTGCCAGGTACAACTGACTTCGCTAAACGGAAACTTATTCCAAATCTATCCTCTCTTTGTATTTTAGGCCTAATAATGTGGCTGATCTATCTTATCCGCTTACATTATAAGACTTGATAAGAAATGTCAGAGACACAAATTGTATACCTTTCGACTGACTAATTGGTTTTAATCGATTTATTTAACAATATCAAGGGTATATCAAGTTTTTTTGAGTAGAAACTTTTTGTTTTCTAGATTACACGTTTAGAAATTGGGTCTCGAAAGTAAAATTACATGTAGTTGAAAAAAAGTGTGTTAGGACAAATTTTTTTTCGATTCAAATAATAAGTTATATTATGTATAAATTTATATGAAGTGTCTCAACATGATTACAAATCCATATAGGATGTCGCAAGCATTTTATTTATAGATTATTTCCTCCAGGAACAAATTATATCTATTACCGTTCCAAAGTACAGTAGATCCCCGATTAACCAGGGTCGGGTTATCCGGGGAGTGGATTAACCGTGCTTCTCCCGTGTGCGATGAACACCGCACGATTGGGTGAGTTTGTTTGCATTACATTTGATTACATTGAAATTATACTAGTTGAAATAATATAGTACGTTTAATTTGGATCAACTAGGGTTTTAGTTATCCGTGAAATCTTCGGTTTCGAGTCTCCCAGTTAATCGGGGTTTTACTGTAATGCTAAACAGTTAAATTTCTCTTTCCTTATTCCTTACTTCTTTTAGTTAATTATAAATTGTGTATCGTTTTCGAGCGTATGTGCTATATACATTCGCAGCATACGTGGCACTAAATCAATTTCAATTTTCATTAAGCTTCATACATTTGCTAATAATTGATAGTAAATTGAGACCTTTTTTAAACTATATATGTATGCATTTTAAGATATAGGGTGTAATATATTGTAATTGATATAACATAAATTTTATGCAATTTTCGTAAACAAGTCGTTCTTGCCAATTTATATAATTATATATCAAAGGTAGTTTTATAGTATCTATCTGACATAATTTTTTGATAGAGTACATAATATAATTTAAACAACAAATGAGTCACGTAGTACTTTCTTGAAATTCGAATAATTCATCATACTGAATTTAATATAAATTACACTAATAGAGAATATTTAAAAAAATGAAAATAATATCATTTAATTTGTTTATATCTGCTAGAACAAGTTTTTCTCTAATTATGTCTTCAAAAGTGAAAAAAGCATAATAACTCGATACCAGTAGTCTCGTGCTATAATCGCAGTGCAATGGCCGACTTCGCAGCTCTCTTATCATTTCCCTAACTTCATGATTGTTGTGCTCGGCATTTGTTTGCGCTGAAGTTCGTCTCCAATGGAATTGTTATTGCTGGAATCGAAGATCAATTGAAATTTATCAAAAGCAGCATAAAAAAAGACATTTGGTGTGTTGCGTTCCATGCATCACTTGGAAGCTTCCTAGTAAGAAAAGACGAGATGTCGACTAAGAATGAGTGGATACGTTTTCAATATTTTGTAGTATATTCCTGGAATGATATCTCAGGTTAGGTTTCTCACGCGGAACCCGGTAATATTTCAAGTTCAGTATCGAATACTCTGTTTTCGGAACAAGAGTGCAGAAATAGTCCAGAGAAGACAGTTTTAAAATTTGAAGGACGTTCTACGGTGTGTTACACTTTATTAAGAAAATCATGGGATCGCTGAGTCTTCTTTGCCCTATGTGTTGTGGGGAGAGCTTCGACAATTCACAGACGTTAAAAAGTCATTTATTAAGCATGACGAACAACTTATATTGTCCTGGGTGTTCTGAGAGATTGGATTCTGTAATGGCTCTAATTCAACATTTGGATGGTTGTGGTCATGGCACAGAGGCTACAATGCATTTGGCTGCTGAAGTTGAACCTGAACTGGAACCAGAACTGGAGGTAGAACCTCAGATAGAGTCAGAAATTGAAGAATCAAAGGAAGAGACTGAAGTTTTAATGGTTTGCTTAGATAATTAGTAGAAATACAATAAAAGAATAA
Organism: Hartigia nigra; assembly: GCA_031001745.1. Classification (NCBI taxonomy): domain Eukaryota; kingdom Metazoa; phylum Arthropoda; class Insecta; order Hymenoptera; family Cephidae; genus Hartigia; species Hartigia nigra. The sequence goes on along the minus strand of JARPRG010000495.1, from coordinate 569,596 downwards.
CGGAGAGTTGAAATGTACAAGCACAATTAATTTTGTTTGTATTGCAGGAAGCTAGCGTGGAACAGATTGATCAAGGATTTTTGGCAGCAGTAAGCGATGGAAAAATAATGATAGTTGGTGGTTCTCGTACAATACAAGTAGATGAAAATGGTAGGTTCCAAAGTAGCATAGGTCCCTTATTCTTTAATTGATGGAGATTCTGTATTGGATTTTACTAGGCCAAATTGAAGTAGTAGAGAAAATGGATACCGAATCAGAGGAACCAGAGATATCAACGTCATCTATACGAGTTATGGAGAAACTCTCTGCAATTAATGAAACTTCTGAAGGGAAGAATCCTGAAGATTCACGGGCCAATCTTACGTCTACAGTGAATGGTATTAAGTCAGAGAGCAAAGATATGATGTCCATTTTACCAGACAATTCGGATCTCCTCGACGAAGAAAATAGCACTCTAATGGGCATGGGTCACGTAAACGACGTTCAAGAATTAAATGATACTGGGCTTCTCGAAGTCAAGCAGGAACTTTGCGAGGTTATTAAAATACGTTAATTTTTCTTTCTGTTTTCTATAGTAAACAATAATGAAATTTCAAGTTTCTCAAAGCATCAGGTGATACTTTCTCATTGTTTTATAGATAGAATCGGAAGCACTGTATAGTTGCAGCAGTTGTGGAATGAGTTTTAATTCCGTTCTGGAACATATAAAGCAATACCACGATGGTCAGGAAGTTGTTCTGGAAATGGCTGAGCAGCAACTAGACAGCATCGCAGCTTCAGTTGAGCCAGCCATCCCTGAAGAACCAACGGCAGTGGTACCCAGTCGACAACGGCAAACGATGAACACACTACGCACCGAAGAGTGCGTTGACAGTGAAGGAAGACTCTATACCAGGAAGGTTGTGCAGATAGAAAGATTTTGGGACCGTCCAATGAGCGGAAGTCGTTCCTCCAAATCACCAATGATAGAGAAATTCTTCTCTAATGTTGAAGGTGTCAAGGTATAAATCATAATTACCTTTATATCAAATTTGGATTAATTTTAAACCACCGTAAGAAGACATCTCCTCTATAACTTAACCATTGTTGGTTCCCAGGTACGCGATAAAACGGTAGCAGCAGCACCGGTAAGGATGTACCGCTGTAACCAGTGCTTAGAGCAATTTCCAAAGCTTGGGGATTTTCGTGTTCATGCATGCCTTCGTGGTAGTAATCGCTGTGATCGTTGTGATCAGGCATTTGCAACTGCACGTGCGTTGCAGTTGCATTCAAAGGTGCACGAAGTTGACAGTAATGGCGGTCAAAGGGTCTTCCTTTGTTCTGCATGTGGTACAGAATTTTCTTCCCATAAGAGTCTACGGCTTCACTCAAGGATGCATGCGCCAGTGAGGTCGCGACATGTAGATGCTCCGGAAGGTACTCACAGTGCTACATTCACCTGTCTAGAATGTGGTGAGTAATATAAAAGATTTTTTATTTTGTACAATAATTATCTTTGTACTGTATAATGAAAAAATCATTTCCGCAGGGAAAACATTGTCGGAATCTTACAGAGATGCTCACATGGCTCTACACACTGGTGATTCTGTTACTTGCAGTGTTTGCAACAGAAAATTTGATTCTGCAGACAGCCTTGCTATGCATGCCGCTGTCCATTCGGATGTTAATCGTTCTCATTCGCCCACACCTCCCGCTGGAGATATTAATGCGTCTCCAGCAGATGCAGCAGCTGCTGCTGCAGCAGCGGTAGAAGCGGCTGTTGTAGAAAGCGGCGCTGCTGATATTGATAAAGAAAAACCTTATCAGTGCCAACATTGTGGCAGAAGATTTACTAGACCTCACGAAAAAGTTAAACACGAGCGTATACACACTGGAGAGAAACCACATGCTTGCGAAGTGAGTACTTTGCTTGAGAAATAATTTTTTTCGTACAATTTATTGATAGTTACATATCTTGATGCCCTTTATTACAGGTTTGTGGCAAGACTTTTCGAGTGTCTTATTGTTTAACACTACACATGAGAACACATACTGGTGTAAGACCTTACGCTTGTCAACACTGTGGTAAGCGATTCAAAGCTTCATCGGTTTACAATCATCATTTGCTCACTCATGGCGAGGAGAGAGCATATACCTGTCCATACTGTCCCAAAACTTTCAAGACAAGGGTACAGCTTGCAGGTCACAAGAATAGTCATACCAAACCTTTTCGATGCACGGAATGCTCTAGACCTTTTGCATCCTTGTATGCAGCGCGTGCTCATATTCAGACTCACAAGAAGGACAATAACCTCAAGTTCAGTTGTTACATCTGTGGTGCATCCTATGGTCGTGCCTTTGCGTTGAAGGATCATTTGAAGCAACACGGTCAGGATGTTCTTACACCGCCAGAACCCGCTCGCGAGGAGGAAGTTCGTGAAGTTGATGATTACCTCCTTGCGGAAGAAGAGGCTGAGGAGGATGAACTTGTTATACCCTCGCCTCTCCCGGGTGCACAGTCATCTGACGTCGAAGAATCAGATTGAGGTTAATCTAGTCAATTTTACATAACGAATGTTTTCATCGTGAAACGGTTGATTACAATTAGGGATCATTTGAAAACAAATATTTCTCAATGAGAAGTTCTGTAACTTCTGAGAGTTCCACTAGCTTCTCGAGTAACCGCATCCGTCGATGTTTGTATTCTTCTATTTTATATAATACTTTAGTTTCACCTGCTTGTCTTACCGAATGAAAATTGAGATTCGTTATGATTTTAGCTAGTGAGTTTAACCTCTTGTTGTTCTTTAACGGAAAATAATAGCTTTTTCTTTTCATTTGTAATTGAGTTACGCCACATTCGGGCGAGTAATTTTCTTATCGATTTTTCTTTTATTGTGGCTGTTGGTAATACGCATTATTCTTATATGAACATTCGTGTACATTAGTCGATATTCGGAATGCTTCGTTAAACACATGAAGTTCATTCTGCCGCTGCGATAATTCAAAGTGCCCTTAAGTTGCAATAATTAAAAGCATATTGGATAATGGAACATGGAATAAGGATGGGATGGTCTTAGTATGGGCTCGTATTTTTAATGAATTTTTTAATTCAGGAATTCATGCACGTAAACCTCCTCCTGTGACGTCTTCTGTCTTCAGGTTCGATTTAAGAAAATGCCGAGGAACATACAGAAATTTGTTGACTTCCTATTTAAAAGTCGCAAGGTGTTGGGTTTTTATTAAGACATTCAAATGTCTTTGTGTTATAAATTAATATCGAATTAGTTTCCACTATTATGCAATACTGTCGCTCGAGAACGTATCGTTTATTGTTTCATTGACGTTTATTGTATTATGAATTTTTAACTAATTCAATAATATATTTTCTTACTTAATTCTATTCTATCAACGCGAAGCATCTTTCATTTTATTGCTTCATCAATAAAAAATAATCTTTATTCAAATCTTCCCATCAAAGAACTTTACAAGATTCACGTAATTTGAATTTTGTTTGATTATCATGAACAAGGGTAAACAAAATTTGTAAAAACGTTCTGCATCCATACACACTTGGAGGTCGACTGATTAGGAATTAATTTATCCAGTACAAAGTGAAAAGAATTAAAACCGCTGACTAGTGCAATACTAGGAGAGTAACCGTTATTTATTCTTTATAAATATTCTTCATACCTTCTAGTAGCGGTCGTATCGATTTCTGAGTGTCATGAGGTTGAAAGTGCCTCGATAACGAATGGAGAAAATGTAGAAGAAATGATCAAGAATATACGCAATTGTAAAAAAAATGATATTGCTCTCCCTTAGATGGAAGAAAAGAAAAACTCAAAAGGCGAACACAAAAATCTCTTGTCTGTCGTTCAAAACAGGGAAATGTGTTGGTAAATAGCTTGATACTGTTTGTATCAAATGTACAAAGATATCAGCTAAATGTATAACGTCGATTCTGCCAAATAAAAAACTTTAGTACCTCGAGTCATTTTCTTTGATTATTGGATTATTTGGTAACTGATTATTATAGTAAATAAAAACACATTTAATATCGCTTAAAATGAAGCACAGTGCAGAAGGATGTCTAATAAAAGAAAAACTCCTTGTATTAAAATTCGCTTTTTATTAAACCTTTATAATTCACATTTCGTAACAGAGTAATATTTCTTCCTAGGAAATAGGTCGTGACGTCATTGAACGGCCATTAATACATTGACTATTCCAGTATGATTGAATATTTATGTACCCATACGAATGCTGTGGTTCACATTTTATGACATTATGATGAATGGTGAAAAGGCGCTTATTTCTTCGTTTTAAATTAATTACTTGTAACTGGATATGCAAATAAAATGTAATTTATATAGTACTGTGCCCCGTATAAGTTTTACGGGACGGGATAGGCATTTTTTGAATTCTTCTGACAACTTATAAACGCTGGAATAATTTTTTTGCACGATCTGTGTAGTAATAAAATACTGCATTTCCGCCTTCAGTATTTTATAAAATTCGCTCCGTTTCTTTCGAATCGCAATATTCTTATTATCATCCAATTTTCATATTGCTTTGATGTGATATCATTTTATAATAGTACTGGAATACCCAACAGTTGGATTCAAATTTAAATTCAGTTATAACAAACAAAACCATACCATGAAAATTGTTTATAACAAAGTCGTCCTTCTATATCATTTAGTGAATTATTGAAAAACGTACGTGTATGATGACACCATTTTTGCGTCAATGATTGCTATCGAAGTCTCGTGAAGGTGGGGCGTAAACGTCCCTGTAATTATTTGCTTGTCATTCATTTTTTAAGTACGTCTATGCATTCAAAAATCATAGAACAATCTATGCTTTTCTTTTTTTTTTTTTTGAAAACTGAAACCATTGCTTACACAAAAAAGACACGATTTTCTTTTGGTGAAACTGAAACGTCTCACACGTGTTTATTATTTATTTTAATATAACCGTGCACTATATAGATTTCTTACTTAACGCATTGAAACTTTCAAAGTCACCATATCACCTCGCACAATGTATTTGTTCTGAATTTGTTCCATTTACAGCCATTTAAGTCCATAAGTATTAATAAGTACGCATTAGGACTTGTCTTTCATTAGTCTGTTACTTATTATTGTATAATATTTACATTGATCCACCATTCCTGCTTTCATTAAACTCGCTTGGGTGTTATTTTCATTTTATTATTCCCTACTTTTGCAGGCCTTTTAAGAATAATTTTTTTTTTCCTTCGCAAAGGTGCCTTATCATAACTATCTTAATCTCTCTTTTTGTTTCTAAATTAACAACTTTAAGTAATCATAAATTTAGTATTTTATTGTATCACGCGTGCCCTTGGCTCGAAAGCTTCTTTATTACAGCATAATTGCAGGCCATCCTGAATTCTACCAAGGAACGTACGGTGTTCGTTAGATTTTCGAAAGGGCTACAAAAAACAGTTATTTTTAAAAATCCTCCATATACAAAACAATCTCGATTTTCGTTAAAGAAATTAGAAAAAAAAAGTTTTCAAAAGATAGAAGTTTATTCTTATCGCTAATCCGTCAACTACACTTTTTTTTTTTACTTTTATCAAAGTATAATAAAAAAACTTTATCATTTTCTAAATTCATTTTGACGCACTTTTCTAGTGCATCTACTAACACGTCATTTATTATATTGTATCCAGGCTGCAGTACGGTCTCGTTAAACTTCACTCTCAGTGTGCTTATTTTTATTTCTCTCTAGGAACAAACACGCAACGTATATTATGCGTACACACAACACTCGTACAAGAGCACACACGCACCGCAGTTTTGAAAACAAGTGATAGAAACAAGAACCTCAAAGGCACTTTAAACGAAAGGTAACCAAAATATGGACGGTGGCTAATGTGGTTATATTCTATAACATATGTGTACCATGTCGCCATTTTAATAGATACTGCCTTCATTTTATTTTACTATTTTTCTCATAACTTCGAAAACGATACCGCACTGTAACCCTATGTGATCTTACGAAACATGCACACGGAAGTGATACACTTTCTTTCTATAAACACGTCGATATATCGTTTCTGTTGCTAATAGGCAACGTTGTAGCAATGCAACATTGATTTGTATTTTAAAAATATTTTATGTAACGGGATGTTAGCCCGAGACGCCATAAAGGATGTTCCTCGCTTGCAATAGCGATGGAATCTCTATGCTGCTAATATAAAACATACTACGTGACGCCGCCATTTTGTATTATTTCTTTATGACTTACAAAATGAAGCTTCCGTTAAACTGCCCCTTCTTGGACCCTGTGGTAAAAACTAATGAGTTTTTACTGTCCTCTATATTCGTTTCTATGACAATATAATAATCAAACGAATAAACGCACTCCAAGAAGTTGTATTTATGTACAATGAGAGGCGCTGCGACAGAGGACTTATATATTTTCTCTTTGAGATATAGAGAATTCTTCGTTTACGTTCTCTTTTTCCTCTTATAAGCATCATCTTCGAGCGCCCGCGTACTATCTAATTATATTCTATCTAATTTACCTACCTAGGAAATCCGAATGCTCCATTTTGTTCTCACTTTTTGTCCACCTTTCTTTGTTTGATCTGTCATTAGGACCTTGACAAAGATCTCGTGAACCACAATGTTGCTTTAAAGAGAACAGCAAAGCGAAACTCCCTAGTCTTGATTTATTCAAGGGGCTTGCATTTTGGAATACTGACATCGGTATCTTCCATTGGGCAGGATTTTTGTTTGTCACGTGCAATTAATGTCTATCCATCAAGACATTTCATATGGTGTTCGGTCAGAGACACTTTCCAGGATTCTGGGAACACCATTGCGGCCACATGGCTTCCGTCTTGAGTCCTCTACTCAGGAGAAGCTCCATGTGCGCCGCCAGACGCGTGTAGACGTTTTCTGTGGAGTAGCCATTGGTCGGCAGATCACTCCTGGTGAAGATAAAAAGTAGATTAAAATTGATGCTTTCATGGTGATAATATAAAGTAGGAAGTATTTAACGATGCTCACCATAACCGCTCAGCAAAAGCCGATGCTCTGGGCCATAGTCGAGGTCCCAAAGATGCTTGACCGGTTTGCTCATTCCAAATGGCAGCCTCACCGCCAAGGACAAGATTTATCTGTTGCTGGGTATATACCAGCCATGGCCTGTGATTATACACTGTTTGCCAAGTACGATACTTTCCGCAGGCAGCATCACCGGTTTCTCGCCATTTACCAAAGCCGCAGTCGAGGTACCAGGCATCTACATGCGACAAGATCACCCTATAGCCATCTTCAAGAAGATCTTGTGTTTCTGACCAGTCGCTACCGCCCCAGCATTGCACCACGTATATTTTTGGATCGAAGTACGTGTTAATATATGACCTCTTTGTAAGTGGTGAACTCCAAAGGATTACGGCTTTGGGTATCTCATCGTGATTTGCCTTGATGAGTCTTTGATAGATTTTGTTCTCAAATTGTGCCCAGAGGACGTGATGATCGGATATATTCTGGACCTGCATAGCTGCTGTTATGTTACTGTACTGAGCCCAACAATCCAGGTTAACTTCATCGCCACCTAAGTGAATGATATCCCGGACCTCTGTTAGATCCAGAAGTTCTCTGTAGAGACCTTCCAAGATTCTATAGGAGTGTTCATTAATTGGATTCAGTTGACCACAATTGGGTTCACCGCAGTAAGATGACCATGGTTGTTGGTCCACGCACAGGGCTAGTTCTCCATACCCATGTTCCGCACCTGCAACCAATACGGTGGAACGTATAGAATAGGACTCGTTATATTAAAAAAAAAAAAAAAACATTTTTAACTATACATTTTGTAACTCACCCCATTGCCATCCAGCACCTGCATGCGCCGGTGAGTCAATTTCCACTAGTACCCTAACACCCCGTACCCTGGAGTACTCTACAAACTCTTTGACGTCTTCGGGTGTGTAAACCTGATCCCCACTATAGGCGCCCCATCGTGCCATTTCTGGAAACTGAACCGAATCAAAAGGAAAACTTTGCGAATCTGTCAGATGCCAATGAAATGTATTCAGCTTGGACGCAGCCATCCCGTCGATGACTCTCTTAAGCTCTTCCACAGGAAAAAATTGACGTCCGGTATCGACAAGTAAACCACGATACGCAAATGTAGGCTTGTCTTCGATAACGGCTTGCGAAATTACACGTAGCGCACCCTGACGTCCTGTAGCCTCGTCCCACCAGATCATCTGACTCAGGGTTTCCAAGCCATGACGAACTCCATAGAAACTTTTGCCGGTTATCCTGGCTTCCAGAAGCTTTCCCTTTGGTGTAACCTGGAGCTTATAAGATTCGTCCGTCTCCAGAGTAAGCTTCGCACCCTGATTACCAGGTGCACTCAGGTAGATGACAAAATTGTCCACGCTTGATCTGCCTTTAGCATTTGGTACCTTGATGAGGCTCCTAATATTACCTATAACGAACAGGAGTCTCTAGGTTATTTAAAGTTAATTGATTGGATATTTTATTATTTGCTAGCAGGATAAATGCTTTTGGGTAGGAAATGATCCTCAAGGACAATTCTTACTCAGAAAAATATCTTTGGCGTGCTCCAGAAGATTTTTCACACTCTGGTCACTTGTGTTTACTGTTATCATGGCGACTTGTTGAAGATGAAAGACGACACTATCATCTCCGAGGATAGTGTTTCCGGTTGGTCTTGGCCAGATTAAACGGGTATTTCCGCCGCAAAGGGCTGTACAGGTCGCTAAGGATGTCCTGGAGGATCTGACTGCTCTCCTCTCGCATCGTTCTGCCACGCAAGCCCAAGACCAGGGGCTTTGAAAGGTTCTGTATTACAAAATAAAAAATACTGATCGATCGCGGATAGATTTATTTATTTTGTAGCAATGCAAATTTTTTATTTCAAAAAGCGTTAAACTATATGGAATAGGGTAATCACTACGATAATCTAAATGTTCTACTGAATACTAGATAAGGTTTAAATAGTAATAATTATTTATAACAAGAACAAAAAGCGTTATTGGATAAGGTTTAAGATATGATGAATATTGATTAGTCACGATAATCATGGTGATGGTTATAAATTCACCTTATTATCCACACTGACAGTTCTACTCTCCCTGTAGATGAACTGTACTTTAATCTTTTAGACACTTTTCGAAGAATTGATTTTTCTTAAAAAAAAATAGAATAGCAAGGACTTTTCAATGAAAAGAAAAAAGAAAATGTACTGTAATGATCTATGATTGCGTGCTAATAAATTATTCGGACAGTGAACAGCGCCTCCGTGCTGTCCATCTCGCATATTGCCGATTTCGGCACTAAATTATACGCGCTCGTCCCATTTACCTGGCGACTTTCATAAAGGAGCATGTATCGTAGTAAAGTATTACATTTGCCGTATCATAAACAACAGGTTTTTGAAAAAACGAACTCACATAACTGGACTTCCCGAAAAAGCAACAAACATATTTCACACGAGGTGTATCATCAATGAGCGAACTGATTGGCACGATAATCGAATCCTGATCGACTTCAAAATTCTAAATTGGGATCATCAAAGATCACGAGGACGCGAAATGAAGCATCGACAATTGAGCACAACGATTTTAAGGAGGTTCGCCTATTAGTCAAAATACAAAAATTAGGGCTTTATTTTTTTTTTGATTGTTTAAATGAATATTTAATACGTGTAATCTCAAAATTTGAGAGATATTGGCCGTCCCGTTTCTGAGATATACGCAGTGATAATAACATAAATTGCACAATACAAATATACTTGAGGTGTTAATTTAACGTCATATATTTTAGTCTCCGAATCGTAAAAATTAACGAAATTTTAATGAGAATTATTTTACATTAAAAATGGCTACCATAATTTTTTAATAAACCCAGTCTGAATTTCGTTCCATTTTTTACAGTAATATTTAAACAGTATAGAGTTTGAATATTTAAAAATGTATACGTCTCTGTTCTTCGTTTTTGGTCAATGATGATATATTGTGAAGCAAATATTTTTGAAAATGGCAGTATAGTGTTTATTCGCAAAAAGAAAAAATTACCATATACATGAAACAGGCGAACTTCCTTAATTTGCATATTGAGTGAACGAAAATGAGTGGTATTGAGTGCGTGTGTTATTTTTGATTTTATTGGTTTTATTGTTTGTGGGTATGAGCTCGAAGTTTGAAATATAGTTTGTGTCATTTTTGTTTTCACTTAACGAATAATATATTACGCTGATCTCTTACAAATATATGAAAATAATTAAGCACGTTACAATACTTCATAATCGATTTTGAAAGTAACAAATTATTTATTTGAAAAAAAAAACAGATAAATTGTTATTCACAAATAAATGATTATAAAAAAGTTTTTCACACAATTATTGCAAAATTTATGCGCTCTACGATTTTATATTAAATTACGTGAAAATTCTCGGACAATTTATACAAATAAATCACACGGTCAGGAGTCGCACTGGGTCATCAAAAAGTGCGTTTGCTCTCCGTCAAACTAAACTACTATTGTTTTTTTAAGGAAATTCACATTAAATATTTCTATACAAGGATTCATGTATGAGATTTCAGGCTTTCGCGGCCATTATTATCATTAATACTCATGGTTTCCGGATGGAAGCCGTGTCTGCGTTCAGCTTTGTGCCGACTTTTCGCAAACGTTTCAGTTTGCATCATCAGGGCTAGGTTGCTCCGATACTGAAGCTCCTTGTTGTCAGGAAGTCTTTATATCCTCATGATTCCTCATGCGGATCAGTGCTTTAGCCAACCAAAACTTGTTTAATTGATCAGCTGACCAATTAAACAAGTGAAATCTCAAATTAAACGCCTACACGGAGAGGCTATACTTGGGTCAGTAAACTTGTTTACTAAACTCAGGAAGTCCTTACACATACAACTATGCTCATTAACATTCTTAAAAAGGTGCCGTGACCATCAAGTGGTTCCAAAATACTTTCAATTAAAAAACCCTTCCCACCCCTCTCAACGAGTCAAGTCAATCCTTAGGTATGCCTCGTTGAAAATAATCAGGGAAAGTATCTCTAATGCTAAGAAATATCTCGCAGAGACCTCTCAAAAACTTTTTTCGTTACACCTTTCTCTTTCAAGTTCACTGGAAGTTGGGTTATGGGACACACTTGATCGAGTAACACACGAACAAGCTGTGCACTCAGCCGAGCTAAGAACAAGAAAACAGAAAGGGAAATTTGAAACACACAGGTTAATCCCCCATCTCTAACACACACTCTGAAGAACCTTAGTAACTATGATCTATGTGAGGCTCAGATCTCCATTCTTGCAAAGGGTCACAACTTTGCTATAGCACCCACCAAGATCCCCCGGGAAGAAATCATTAGCCAAATAGAGACAGCCATCTTCCACCTGCCTATAGAAACAGGCAATGATGTTAGAAGAAAACTCTCCAACATCCTACACAAAGCAAAGCCTCCTAAACATAACATCAGCAAAAAGGAACACGAAGCACTCCTGAACCTCAGGAAGAACGACAAAATAGTCATACTTCCAGCAGATAAGGGAAATGCGACGGTAGTAATGGACAAGGCAGAGTACTCTAATAAGATCAATGCCATGCTGAACAACTCGAACACATACAAAAAACTTAAGAAAGACCCAACAACAGGCATGGAGAAGAAAACCATCAAGCTACTCAAAGAAGCTAACCTTCCTCCTGGAACCCTCAAAACCCTGACCCCTAAGGAATCATTCCCTCCCAGACTATATGGCCTTCCCAAAATCCATAAAGAAAATACCCCCCTTCGACCAGTAGTGAGCAACATTGGTGCTCCCACCTATCAACTTGCTCGGTTTCTCACCAAACCCCTCCAAGCATTAGTAGGACAAAGTAAGTCACACATCAAGAACTCACTAGACTTCGTGAACAAAATCAGTTCCATTAAAACCAGCCCTGATGAGATCTTAGTTAGTTTTGATGTGGAATCATTGTTCACAAATGTCCCCATTCCTGACACCATTGAAATCATCAAGAAATCCAAGAAGATTCCTTCAAATCTCTTCCAGCTAATTCAACACTGCCTAAAGTTCACCTATTTCCAATTCCAGGGTGGGTTCTATGAACAAAAAGCTGGAGCAGCAATGGGATCCCCCATCTCACCCATTATAGCCAACATTTTCATGGAACACTTCGAAAACGAAATCCTGAACTCGTCTCCCCTAAAACCATCGGTATAGTACAGATATGTAGATGACACATTTGTCATTTGGAAACACGGAATAAATACCCTACCACAGTTCTTGGATTACATAAACTCAGTACACCCGAGCATAAGATTTACCATGGAAATTGAGAGAGGGGGAGATCTCCCCTTCCTAGACGTTCTAGTCCATCGAAATCAGGATGGAAGTTTAGGCCACAAGGTGTACCGCAAACCTACCCATACCGATAGGTATCTCCATGTCTCCTCACATCACCATCCTGCACAGAAAAATTCTGTCGTCAGCACCCTCATGTACCGGGCTTTAACCATTTTTCAACCACAACATCTAGATACAGAAATTAAACATCTGAAAGAAGCCCTTAGTAAGAATGGATATCATAGCAAACTACTCAATCAGGTACTACGTAAGCTACAAAATAAAAGCACATCCCTCACGTCCAACGAACCAGCAGAGAAACAGGAACAGCCGAAACTCGTAGCTCTACCGTATCTCCAAGGTACAACAGACCGCATCAGTAAGGTACTACGGAAACACAACATCCGTACAATCTTCAAACCTCCGAAGAAGATTGGACAAATGATTCCTAGTACGAAAGACCGAAGACCACCCCTGAGTGGCCCAGGAGTATACAAAATTCCCTGCTCCTGTGGAAAAGTGTACATAGGTGAGACCGGGAGGAAGATCAGTACACGGGTCAAAGAACATCAACGGTGTACCAAATACGGTGATTTTTCGCGATCTGCCTTGGCTGAAGATTCGATGGACACTGGATATTCGGTGGAATATGACAAGACAGAAATACTAGCTAGTTCCAAAGGTTACTTCGCCAGAAAACACCGCGAAGGTTTGGAGATCTTAAAACATCCTAATAACCTGAATAGGGATCGGGGATACCAAGTAAACCCCATTTGGCGCACCGTCCTCCCCGTTTTTTAATTGATCAGCTGACCAATTAAACAAGTTTTGGTTGGCTAAAGCACTGATCCGCATGAGCAATCATGAGGATATAAAGACTTCCTGACAACAAGGAGGAGCTTCAGTATCGGAGCAACCTAGCCCTGATGATGCAAACTGAAACGTTTGCGACGCGGCTTCCATACGGAAACCATGAGTATTAAGGATTCATGTAGACCGAAAATCCAAGTGTGTAGCCAAGTCTGTTATGCCTTATCTTTTCTATGTTAGTCACTTTTCACACATTTACAAGTGTGTTATTTTTACTTTGAAATACATGGGAACAACAATAACTCACTTGTAAGTATATAAAAAGTGACTATCATAGAAAGTATAGGGAATAACATACCTCGCTACACACTTGAATTTGCAGTGCAGAAAATGTAGACAACAGGTGTAGGGACACAATAAAACACTTACAAAATTTGAAGCTCAAAGATACGTTTTTTGTTCTATAGTCGCGCATAAGAGAAGCCTATATGCGAATTTCTTTTTTTTTTTCTTTTTAGTTTTGACCATTTACCCAGAATCGTTCAAGAATTCGTAAAGCTGGACGCCAGGAATCTCGGCGCTTCGATTATTGCCCAAGAAGGTGACCAAGTGCTGACGAAATTCCTTGAGACTGGTCGAGGAGGTTATGGTTGTAAAGCGTGAACGGGATGACCACGTGGTGAATTGATGATGAGGAAAAGAATAATATTAATCTAGTATTTAAAAGATTGTCAAATTAAAGAAATTAATAGAAATTTAATTACTGCATGAGATGAGGTTGCATGCACTGTGCCTTTATAATTGTTAAACATGAAAAATCACTTAGAAACGTTGATTACTACGTATTGTTAGGATGAAAGTATAGACAGAACAAAGGGGCATGAATTTAAAAAAATGATTCATTAAGGGTGTTATCTATTATTCATTATAATCGGTCCGCATATTAATTTTGTGTGCATAAATTCCTGCCGTTTCAATTTTTTATATTGCACGTCCTATTATCACTATTGCCTCTCGCGGAAGTATCAAACATTTTTACATCAATATAAATCATTTACGATCAAATTGAATAAAAAGTATAGGTTAAAATAAAGAAAAAAATGATTTCCAATAAATATATCTGAACAAATTTCGAGAAAAGAATAACTATATTGTCTAAAATACCAAACTGCCATTTTATGCATGCAATTGCATGAATATTTGAACAATTTTTAATAAAGAAATAAAAGAAAAAGATAGAAGTAATGAATTATTTCATGCGAGTTGCCTACAAAGAAATATCTATTTTTTTCAATCAAAGTAAATATAGTGTAAATCTTTTAAATAATGATAAATTCATACATGGCTTTTATCTCTTTCCCTTTTCATATGCATAACGAATCAGGCCAGCCGAATAATAAAAAAAATGGTTAACGCACTATAACGATACACAATGTCGACTGACCTTCGTGCAGCAAATGGCTGCAAGGAGACTAGAGGTGGTGCGTGGGCATACATTGTTATCAGAAGGACGCCCGTTATTAGGACAAGAAAGACAAGGGCACGCCTCATCTTTCCGCTAGGCACGCCACCTGCCATTCTCGCGATCCTGCAATGATAATTAAATTACCAAAAAATTAATTACACAGTCATATACCTATATCGCACATACGCATACAGCATAGCCAAAATTAATTATTTAGAAACTTTATTTTATCGTTATCAATAATAAGATGCTATAGGAAAATTTTCAAAAATTCATTCATTCTCTTATCATGAATCAAGATTATGAGTGAAAATCATGAATGATTGCATAAAACACGAATATCACGAGTGTCAAGATACAACACGTGCGTTATATCTCACATGATATAGTATAACTGTAGTCGGTCCATAAGTGCAACGTGTTTTTTTGACAGTTCACAAATAATCGAATCCTTAGCAAATCACATGAGGCTTTTTGTAAAATCACCGAAATATACGCTAAAATAGAAAAATATAATATATTTCAGTACAAAACCATGCACGTGCATACTTGCAACTAAAATTATACACGATTATTCAGTAGAAACGCACCACTTGAAGTTAGCCCGTCTATTTGATTTCTATGGTAGAACCATGTTCAGGTGGTGGGCGTTTCTGCTGAATAACCCTGTATATGAAATGATTATTTTCAATCTATCAAAAAAAATCTAACTCATGGAACGACTATAGTATGTCCAACTCGTATGCACTTGATGTGGCATTTCGATGCACGTCACAAAATGGGGCCCTTCCATGGGTTACAGAGTGTTTCGCGTGGTTTGGACCCGTTTTATTATTTTTTAAAAATAAATTTCTATTGATTTCTCTCGTGAAACTGGTTTTCTTTTGTTTTGAGTTTAGTAAGCGGATCCGAAAGGATTAAATAAAAATTTGAGTATTACGGGTTCGGAGAGAGCCAGCTACGAGCCTGACGGAGCTCTAGCGAGAAGCATCTACATCAAGGGTTACGTTTCGATATTCGCTCAGTGGTGTAAGTATGGCTGTGTTTCACTCTATTGTACGAAGACCGGAGGACACCACACCGTGGCGTCCAATTGCGCGAGAGAATCGGCGAGCGTCTTCGCGATTCAAAGAGCGTCAGAGGGCTGCAGTGACGGCACGGAGACTTCCATGGAGGGAGTAGAGATGGATGGATGGATGGATTCCCGCCTTCAGAAAATAATACTGCAGCCGCCACCATGAGAAAAGATGGCAGGATCAGCTTCATCGGAGACTTCAACTTTATTCAAAACAATTGAAGATCGCTAACGCTCGGGCGAAGTCCGACAGATATAACCGCAGATCTGATTGGGCTAAGGGATGTATTACAGCGCCTCTCATGAAGATTCTCAAGTTTTGAAAATTT
>JARPRG010000495.1:504222-523694 GCA_031001745.1 Hartigia nigra | reverse complement strand
GCGAAGAAGTCAAGTAATTGTAAATAATGAAATAACGAAGATAATGAGTCTTCTCTGAGCTCTATATTATTGTTAGTTGCCGAGATAATATTTTTTATTGAAAGTACAGGACTAATCTGCGCGCCATGATAATCAAACGGCTATAACTTTTTGATAGTTAAATTTTTTTTAATTTTATTTTTTCAATGTTAGGAGAATAACTAATGGAGAACTAGTATAAGAAAATGAAGAAAACTTTTTCCTAAACATAAAAAATGTTTAATTATCGATAGCCAAAAATTATTGATATGACGTTTCGATTTTACAATCTGATAATAGTATAACAAATCTATAAATTCGTATTGAATTGATAAAAATTGGGAATTGATCAAATGTTCGGACATTTTTTAAGGCGTTAACGATATACATATTTAAAATAACAGTTGCATTTTTTTCGATTTTTGCTTATAAAATATTTTTCACTAATATTGTTCATTTCTGATTACTGATTATCTCTAAATTAAAAACATCTTTTATAATCCACTTTTTTGTTATTGCAATTCGTCATATCAATTATTGTTTAATTTATTTAATTTTTTGTAATTTCTTAACATCAATTTAAGAATATGACTGTCTTAAGAATTAGAATCAATCGATAGGTATCAATAAAATAATTTGTACATACACGACTCAAGCATAAAAATCTGTCGATGTTTATTTGCTATAGGTTCGAAAAAGACCAGCTTATAGAACCAGAAGTAATTATAAAATTCTGTTGCGTCTTCTAAGAATGTACTGTGAAGAAACATAAAAGACTATTGCTATGTTAAACAGTCTAAGAAAAAAAAAGAATTGATTGCAGACACTTAAAAATCGTCTATACTCATACAGTACAAAACGTATTTGAATGTTTTGTACTGTATGAATAGTGTCTCAGAAGACATTTTATTAGATCGCGTTTTTCATAGTTTTCAAAAATAATTTGACTGCTGTGCGAATTCTGACGATGTGCACTTTGAAAGTATGTACAATCAAGATGTGTAACTGGACTTTTTCAATAGCATAGAAAGTGTAGATAACACAAACAAGCTTATTGTGTTTGCTAGACGACTTGAACGGATTTATTTTACGGTAGTTATGCTCGAGGGGTATTGATAATAGTTTTTAAGTGGTTGGGTTTTATTGTACAAAGTATAAAGTGTAAGTGCGATATTGGTGTAAGACCCATATTACCTGTATCACTATGACTGTTTCGAGATTATCAATCGAACATGCAATAGGCTGTATCTTACACTTGGCGCAATAAATTCAGGTAATCAAAAGCGTAATTAGTTTACCATGCAACATTTATAATGTTGCTATTTAGTATATTTATAATCCTGTCGTTCACTTGGTATGTGCCACTTTGAGCTAAGAAACTCCAAAGTCATAGTACATGACACATTTTTATTTTATTTTTCTAAAAAGCTTGAAATAGAATAGTAGAAGTATATGAATATGGAACAACTCAAAAGATCAACAAGATTTTATTAAAAACGTAGATTCAAAATCTTCTAGAACAATTTAATAAAGTGGGAGAGAGTATAAGAGACATACACCGTGTTTCTGGTTATTAAAAAAAAAAGAATCTTTATTCGGCTTGTGCGCAACGACGATAAAAAAATTAAGCATTGTCGATTATGAAATCCGTGGGCTATCCGGTTCTGGAGGAATTTTTTTTCTTTTGCCTGCATCCTGCTCTTCGGAAGGAGTTCATCTATAGGTAAATATCTTGAGTCCGAGATGAACCGATCAACCAGAAGGATCGTCAAGGTTTCACCATCGACGCGATTTGAAGCTTATATAGATATGATTTTGGGATGAGACCATAAATTAGGTGACACCATTAATTCACCAGGATGTTCTGGAAGATCCGTATTATGTGGGTCTATGAACGGGATTAGGAACTTTCCTAATGGATGGCTGAAATGCCTCCTGAATGATCGGATCTGAACCTAATATCGAAACCTTATTATTCTGCGGATTGACAACACGACCAGCGAATATTATTCCAGCTGTTTCTAGGTCGACTAGGGTGAATAGGAATGGACGATCAGCCCTGAAGTTCTGTATAGTAGATCCCATAAGTGGTACGACTGAAATGCCTTAAAGGGAAGAAAATAAAATAAATATTTTCAACTCCTCTAAATTCAGGGGATTGAGACATTTAATTTACCTGTAACTGCTGCAGCAATTGTACCTTCCTCATCCACTTCAATCTTTGCATTATGAAGAACGTTTCCAACGCGTATAGGACTGTCCATAATTCCAGAAAGATTGGCATTCAAGTCAAAGAGATCCTTTATTCCCAACTAAAAGAAAAAGGAATATTTTCGAATTTAAGAAAAATCCTTCACGAAAGATTTCTTACCAAGTAAACCAAAAATTCTTATACTCACTTTCTCAAGACCAGATTTCAGGTCCAACTTACTCTCTATAGTGAATTTGGGAATTGATAACAAGAGTTCAGTTTCCCGAAGACTATCGAGCAGCACTGAAATCGGTGTGTAGGACAGATCTTTTGAGAGGGTCTGTAGATTTCCTCTTTCTCTATGGGGTAGCATCAATATCATAGCTAATCTTCCATCCTAAAACACATAAAACATATATTATAATAAGCAATAAAAATAAACAGTATCAAAAAAAATTAATTTTTTAATATTTACAGCGTAAGGAATTTCGACAATTTCAGCATCGAGAGATGGAACATACGCATAACGATATTTCGAAAGATTCTCCATCATTGGCGTTTCGTGACATCCTCTAGCGGGAACATTGAAGCACCTAAGACGAGTGGCTTGTTTGTCAAAAGACTTGAGCCAATAACCTCTGAAGTAAAGTGCATTGGTAAGCAGCAATTTTGTGTCAGGGCCCAAACTACCTACAAATAACGTATAATTTCCTTAAGAAAAAAAAAATGCGAAATTTTTAACTTCACACTCTTTCATCAGTTCTCCACATACCTGACTCCACTATAGAATCAACATGACCGTTGGTACCCTGGCGCACCCAGTCATTAATAATCGCAACGGACCTAGCGGAATCTCCAAAATTCAAACCTTGAAGGTCACCGCCGTAATATTTCTGCAGCGCATCACTATAATCTCTAAAGACGAGAGCACCCTGATTGGTCCATAATCGTGTAGCCAAATTCAGTTCGGTACCAGCACGAACATCTTGGAAGGGTGCCAATGTCCTACTAGCTATATCTCTGATGCTGACTACATCCGAAGGTAATCTTAAAGCCGTCAATAATTCGTCGCGTGTTCGCCCACCAGATCCTTCGACTAATGTTGTCAAGGCGACTTTAACACTGGCAGGTGAAATTACGACGTTATCCGTAGCCTCATTGTTTACTGCCTAAAAGTATTTTTAACTTTGAATATCCGTTTCCATTAAAATTCAACGAAAAATTGATTTACCTGAATTAACTCGATATTGAAAAAGTTATAACGTTCCTCTGCGCTGGTTACGCCTTGCGAACCTGAAGTATTATATTAATATTATTATTTCTACGTTATATTCCAATATAAATAATGACATTTTCATTAAATTTGTCTCCCACAATTACTTATATATGTATATGAGTATGTTAAATCGGGAGAAATCGACAAATATTTCATTACGAAGATCATTGTGTATACACTTACTTCAAAGTGTGTAACAGATTTAATGTAAAAGTGTATACTAACGGCTAAAGTTCATATAGAGAATTAAACGAGGATACAAACAGGTTTTCAGCGAAGCGTGCACAGGGAATTCCCCAGATGAGGCAATAGCGGTCCTCAAGGTTAATCAATTAATATGACTATTTTAATTTATCTTAATCTATTTCTAATGATGTATTATTGAAGAATTTCATAAGTTTCGTTACTTTCTGGCCGAGTATAAATCCCTGCCTTGACGCAATGGAATTAAAAAAAAAAAATTATATTTCAGAGAAGTCATACCTAAAACTTTTGAAAATAAACACCACGCTATTAATATCCACATTCTTGACGTAGGATACACTATCAATGGTAATTAATATTTAATTCAGCCAATCACTTGCATGCACTACGATAGTCGAAAGAATACTGTGAGTCTGGGGACCACTAAATAGGTAATATTACACTGTGGTCTTATTGGTCGCTCAAATGAGTCAGTCCCACTCTTCAAAACATGTCTAGTCCTATAGAAACAGTTGTTCGTGCTAACTTTTTTCTCTCTTTATAGTGAGTTTTTTGTTGCTATACACTATACAAATGTACCGTCGGTTCACGAGCACGATATGTCCTTTAACAGATCGTAAACAACTTAGTCTGTAGCAAGTTACATGCGGCACTATATACATTTTTTTGTACGAAGTATGCATGTGTATAGTTCTACACTGCAATATATACATATATTTTTTATATTAGCATGTATTTTCGTAATTTTATGGAAATCCATGTGTGATTTATTAAGTATTGTATTGTTTGTAAACTATAAAAAAAAAACGTTAAACTCGTGGACAGGCTATACATACAGCATATACAGACGTACACACTGATAGCGTGTAATCATGAAATTTCGTCGGTTGTATATTGAGTTGTGAATAGCGTATATTTATATATAGCGAATGAAAATGTATAGAAATAGTCTGTACACTGCTATACATATAGGCTATACAGACGTACACACTGATAGAATGTAATCATGAAACTTCGTCGGTTGTATATTGAGTTGTGAATAGCGTATATTTATATGCATCGAATGAAAATGTATAGAAGTAGTATCTGTGTTACAGTCGATTCTTCCTAAAAGCACGCTCTTTAGTAATACATTTCTCCTCAATCCGCTCTGTTACAAGACTTGAGAGGGGAGAATCTTTGTTCCATTATTCAATAATTAACTATATGCGCATACGCACCAGAAGTCTTCTAGTAATATGCGGGGATGACGTATACGTTGTGGTGGGAGATATTCCCTAGTAGTTCACGCTCTCTAGTAGCACACGATTCTTATTCTAAATGTATCTATACTCTTAGGAAGAGCCGACTGTACAGTCAAATGAATTATAATATATGGTCGTCGGCCCGTAAAGAGTATCATCCTGTGTCTTTTCCTACAGTTTTTTAAATTCTTTTTGGCAATCTGTATCGACAATATCAGTTCTTCTATTTCAATTTATTGGCCTTGAACTTGATAAGAAATAAATTGTTTTCATCCGGAATGGACGTGACTAAGTACTCTTGCGTTGATGTTAGATTGAGAGGGATTGGTTGGATTCGGAAATTTATGGGATTTTTTTAACTTTTTTTTTTCTTTTGTAGTGGAAAATCTTTGGAAATTTATAATTTATATTTCTCAGTCGTGCTTATTACCGCTTACTACTTTTGAATTGTTGCAATAACTTTTTTTCTGGTAGAATTTGTTGGATTTATCTTCTCCTTGATATGTTCGAAATTTCGTTTGTTGCATGCGTATAAGTTTATTATTAATAGTTTAGACAATAGTTGTGTTTTCTTAGATTTTGAATAGAAGATATTATGGATGATCCAGAAATGGACGAAAATAATATTTACAACGATTTTTTTGGGGGAATATGAAATATTTTTTTTAGTTTCAAGCTCCCATCAGTTAGTTTTATCATTCACTACATTCAAGCTCAATCGGTTAGTTCCACTACCCTGGTTATCTGACGGGATTTTGAGGATTTACCACTGGTTGTATCTCCAAAACGATTTGGTAAATTTGGTGCAGTTACATCCAAGTGTCCATTCATCTCTAAAGGGTTAGTGACCTTGCCGACGAAGACGATGGTACCAGTGGTTTCATCTTCGATGAAGAAGAGGAATGGATGATTCGCGTGGAATGATTGCTCGCCGAATTTATTGACCACTTGTATCTCTGAAAAATGTATGAAATAGTTTTTTACTTTTTATCTTTATTTTTAATACTCTTATAATTTTTAATATTTTCGAATACACACCAGTTGCTGCGTATGCTGCTGTTCCTAACTCGTTTACTTCCACTCCAACTTTTTGAAGAATGTCTGATACCACCAATTTTCTGGATGTACTTTTAGTTTTTGCAATACCCGTCAAGGTGGCGGTGTCATCGAAAATACCACGTATACCAAGCTGAAATGAAATACCGTATTATAATTATTTCTTTTCCCCTTTAATAATGCTCCAAAAATTGAAACAACTCTAGCCTGTTACCTCGCGAAGAATATTTTCTAGATGAGACGTAAAATCAAATTTGAATTTTGGAATTGTTACATCCACCGGCACGTCCTGCATAAGCCACATGTGTCTTGTCAGGATGAAGGGATTAATTTCACGAACGAGATGGTCTATACCGTCACGCGTACGTGGTAGAATTAAAAACATTGCGTATTTGTGACCCTGAAAAACACTAAAGTATTGAATAATTCAAAGGATAATTAAGATAAGTAGTAGATGGATTATTGATTTCAGGGCACATACCAAATATGGAAGACGTAATATTTTGGCGTCCAATTCAGGCGATTCGGAAAAATAAAAATTACCAACGGCGTGCATGAACGGTGTCGAGACGCTCTTGTCAATTCCAGTATAAAAGTTGGCTGCTTTTGTACGATTCAATGCAAACGGATGACGCCATGATCCTTTGAAGTAAAGCGCATTCATCACGAGCATTACCGAGTCCTTCAGACTATTATCTACGAAGAAAAAAGTAAAAGTAATTTTTCTATGTTCCTTTATACTCATGACATTGTTTGTTATTTATTACTCACCATCCTCTATTATTTTTGGAATGTTTCCCTTGGTGATGTTACCGACCCAGTTGTTGACGGCTGCAGCAGTTGGTTTTGTATCAGAGAAATTTGCGTTCACTAAATCAGTATTGTAAAATGTTTTCAATATGGCTCCGTATCTTTGTCTCGTTACTATGGAGGAATCCACGTAAAGTCTTGTACCGATATTCAACATATATTCAGGCCTGACAGTCTGTGGATTTTGGAAACAGTGAAATTACATAGAATAAGATATATAAGATTTAATAAATTTATTAATAAAATCCTTTGTATTATTTATTACATAACACGTACCTCCAGCGATTTTAAAATATTTGAAAATGTATCTCGCGTGGCAAAACGTCCTACCGGAAGTTGCATTACGCCAGCGAGCTCATGCGCAGTTTGATCCTGCGCACCTTCGTATAAGAGGACTAAGGCTAATTTTATAGATATCGGCGATATTAGCATATTGCCTGAAAATTTCTTAGCCATAGTCTGAAAGTGAATACAAAGAAGACTATGATTTTGGGAAAATAATTATCAAGTGGTCATTTATTGTAAATACCTTGCAGAGATTCCAATCGAAGACACTGAAACGTTCACCTTGGTATGGGACGAAATCATCGTCATCCCAGTAATCCGTTTTCGTAGTATTTGGGGCGGTAGTCGATGAAGATGAAGACGATGATGCCGCCGAAGTTGATTCTGCTGCTAAGGAACTTCCCAGGAAGACCAAAACCAACAAGGCGGTTCGCCCTTCACAGAATAAATGTAACAGTAGAAAATTGTTAGAATTATTGAGGCATTGGAATTTCCATTTAATAGTTAAAATCATGTATAAAGTTTCGTCAGTTTTATGATGAGCAATCTCCCGGATGCTGACGTCCGCCTGCAGCGATTAATAAAATTAAAATAGAGAAAATATGTGTCTATAGACAACGGTACAGGACGAAGGATTGAAGAAGAATGAGACAAAAAATAATAGACTCTAATAATTGTTCAACACTTTATAGCCTTTGTTGACTGTAGATTTCGATAGAAATTGTTTTCTTTTTATATTTAGTATCGGGTTCAAGAATTTCGTGGAAGATTCCCATCTGCGAAATTTCCCTGCTAAACCTGTAGGTTGGCATTGCAAACTTTATCATGGCTATAAACAAAATTGCAGGGCGAGTGCAACACAAACAAAAAGTGCATCGAGAAAACCAGTCGTGTCCTGAAACTCTCTTCCACTGTCAAGGACAAAGTTCCTATTGACTCCCTCTGGATTACGAAGAAAAAGAAAAACATTACGAAATCATAAAACTAATGGATCGAACAATTATTTTTCCAAATTCCACAAAATTCATAGTATCTTATTGATTCTTGTTAATTTACAATTTATTCTTTTTCGTAATATAAACAGAGTTCAAGGTACGACCTTGACCCTGAGTAATATTTTTTTAATCGTTACTCTTAGAATAAAGAAAAATATATCTTTAACTTTATATTTTCATTCTTACCATAAGATTCACGAATCATGGTACTGGTATTCGGCTTCCTGCTACTCTATTGTTTTTGTGTTTCTAACAAATTCACTGTGCTATTTTTATTCCGTCGATATATGACAATTCTTCGCACTGACGGTCACTAGCTACGTTTGGAAACTAACTGATCGGTAATAGCGGTATAAGGACTCACTCGTATTTATACATATATGTTTCTGGTTCTGCGGAGGGAGGAGCCACGCGGAGAGCGTAAACCAGGGCCGGATTTTGGTGTGTATAATGGGGATCCCTTAGAGGATGTCCTGCCGAACAGTAGAGAGCTTAAGTTAAATATTACTAAAATTAGAGATTAGTAATTTAAGCAAGGAGAATTAAAATGTATAAGCATTATTATAATGTCAGCTGATCTTTATTATTACATTTCAGCATGAAAAGTATGATACTAATAATTAAACAATAAAATGGCACAAATGAAGAGATATAAATTAACGGCGATTTCGAATGCTAATGTTTCTTTGTTTTTTTTTTCCTTAAAATCTATCGATATTGTTGATTTTTAAATATTATTCAGTCTATTGTTATATTTAATAAAAAATTATTATTGCTCCTTCTCAATTGAAGTGTCTCTTTTTTCTTCCTTTTTCTCATCCTCTTCATCCTGAGTTCGCTGAAGAGCAGCGTATTTATCAATAGCCCTTTTTACCATGGAGGTGGCCAAGCTGACTCTCTCAGGCGTAATATAGGTCCTAGCCAATTCCTTGACCTGTTCCTTAACCTGATAATAATATCAAATCAAAAGATGTAAATCATATTTCAAAATAACGTTCAGGAAAATTCAACTCAAGCGTCATTATAATATTTTTTAATACATGCCTGATTTTTGCTGAGTCCTAATCCCAGGAAGGTAATAGTGCAGAAGGGTGTGAAGGTGCAGATGGACGTGGTGAACGCACCGCCGACGAGGAGCAGCAGTAACAAATTTAGAAGATAATATCCAGTACGAGCTCCATAGCTTAGGGCGAACCTGGAGATGGGGATCAGGTTTGACATTATAGTCGAAGTCCATCTGCTGCTTTGTGAATTTTTCGTCGGCACGGCAGGCACCAGGTATCCTTCGTATCCAGATTGAACTGCATATCCTGGTTCATTATATTCCGGATAGGTAGGATAATAGTACTGGGATGATTGTAGCTGGTTGCCAGCAGACGAAGATGACGTTGCTGCCACTTCGCGCTTCTGTTGTTTCAAATTTTCGGAAGATGGAACAATTGTTCCACCAAGTGCCACACCGGCCAAGGCTAATGTCACCAAAAGTAGATTCATTTTGTGTCCTAACTGCTGTTAAAATTAATAAAAGTGTTTTGTATTACTTAATATTTTTTATC
The DNA here is from genome assembly GCA_031001745.1 of Hartigia nigra. Lineage (NCBI taxonomy): Eukaryota > Metazoa > Arthropoda > Insecta > Hymenoptera > Cephidae > Hartigia > Hartigia nigra. Next base: position 514,059 of record JARPRG010000495.1, on the reverse strand, counting down.
AGTATACAATTTTTAATCTGCACTTTGTTTGGTAGAATTAACGTTGATAAATGGTTTTACTTGATGTATTATGTCCCTTACCTGACTAGTTCGAGATTCCCTACGAAATGAGGATGCTTCAAAGAGCTAGTTTCCAACTTGGTGAAGTATTGCCGACTGATGTGTTAAATTTTCACCAAGCTACCTTTATATATGCCTGACTTTCCACCCTTAACGGTTCTACCCCCGCCTGATGCATTAGCCATGGATATTTTTCCTGCATACCTGCCTGAAGTACGTAGCCTGTAACAGGTACGAAAGTAGATAAGGATTTTTGAGTGAATATTTTCGCCTCCCAGAGTTATCGCAACAATTCCTCGTATTTGATAAAATTTACGCAAAAATATTATACAAAAAAAGTACTTAAGAGGTCTTGTCGATCTAGGTGCTCGAAAAAGATACAATTTTTTCGGAAGGTTTTTCATAAAAACACTGACAGATATTGCTTTGATTTTTTGTCTTTGATTAAGCTATTTATTTCGTATAAAAATATATATATTTTTTTTATTTTGGTATTTTTATTGTGTAGCAGATAACGCTGAAGTTAATACTTTCGAAACGACGCCTCTTGGCGGCGGCAAAAATTGCAGGTCGTAGGTTGATCTGAAAGAAAAATTTCAAACGGATTCTTAATCTGTAGGAATGACGCTATGGAAATGACTAGACTCAGTTTTTCATCTTCAAAATTTCTTTTACTAAAAATCAGTAAAATGTTAAAAAAACGAATGATTACCGGAACTTAATTTTCCAGATAGTGCCATTTTTTCAATTTTTATCATACAGGATTTATTATAGTCATTTCCATTCCTACAGATTAAAAATCCGTTTGAAATTTTTCTTTCAGATCAACCTATGACCTGCAATTTTTGCCGCCGCCAAGAGGCGTTATCTACTACACAATAAAAATACCAAAATAAAAAAAATATATATATATTTTTATACGAAATAAATAGCTTAATCAATGACAACAAAATAAAAGCAATATCTGACAGAGTTTTTATGCAAAAATCTTCTCCTAAATTATGTCTTTTTCAAGCGTCTAGACCGACAAGACCCCCTTAAAGGGAGATAAATCTTAAAGTCATTTTTAAGATGTCTAAAACACAACCTCCGTCGTCTTTAAGACAACTTTTGGACAGTACGCGTTTTCTGCGTACTATATCGATATCCTGAGTTTAAACTATTGTAACCCACAACATTTTTGAAATTCATGAAAATAGTTATAATAATTAATATTTATGGAAACAGATAATTTTTTTCGTCTCCTGTAAAATTTCGTAAATGTGTGTTACGACATTTTAAAGTTAGAGATTTATTATCTTTGCAATAAAGGAAATGGTTCTAAGAATGTTGAAGTATTTTTTGGAATTTTTGAACGGCACCCACAAATGGTGATGTTCCTGACTATTTAAAACTATCATTTACTAGTAGATAAAAATGTGATGACAATTTCCTCTTAGGAAATTCGGATGCTCATTATCGTGCCATCCGGTATCGCAGAATGATTTTTGCGATAATGGTTGGAATGTTGAAAGTTTAAAACTACATTATAATTATCAGGGGGTAAAAAGCGCACGTGAAAGCTGAAAAGATAATTCGTATAATTTTGAAGCGATCTAGAGTTGATAATTTGTTCAATAACATAAAATTGGCGAAACTTCGCACGAAATTCTACCGTTACGTGAAAGTATACCAAGTCAAAATTATGCTTCAGTCGTTGTGTCGTCACAGCGTCTATTCCAGCAATACAAATTATCATTCCAAACTATTCGTACTATTACAACGGTTTATAATACCCAAATACGCGCAAGGCTAGCTAATTAGTTGGTGAAATTTGAAAAAATATAGGTCATCCTCTATAATAATCGTTAACTGTTGAAAAACCATGGTAGCTACAACATACAATTACGTGAAACTATGGAAATGGTAATGGAAATATATTTTCTCAGGAATTCCAAAATCCCACGAGGAATTTGGCTACTGCCTTTTTTCTGTACTTTACACCTTTTACGCAGGTACCCTATATCCCTTTTCAGGTACCCTTAGTACATTATCCTTGGACCTTTTTTGGTATTGTCAAGTGTATGGTATTCTCGGTATACTCTCACGGATACCTGAATTACTTTTTCAATTAACAATTTATAAATCTTTATTCTGTTGCCATTTTAAATTTCAGAAATTCTCTGTCGTAATATCCAAACGATACAATAAATTACAATGTTCAATGATATTCTTGATAATAAACAGACTGCGGAATATATCAAATAAAAAAAATATTTATTTCATACTCTTGGACATCTTATTAGCACATAATCTGATGCCTTCGTTAAGCACTGCATTACTAATTACATAAAGGCACACATATACAGAGTGTATCAGCTAAGATGCACGTTTGCAATTTGGGACGGAACGGTACATAATTTCGAAAATCTGATGTAAGAACCGTTGATTCTTTTTTGATTGCGCATCGAATGGGCATAGTATTATTTTTCTTTTAACTTCCGTTCGAAAAATAAAAAAATTATTTATGCCACGTCGAGTGGTATCGAAAAAAGTTAAATGTAAAGTTGTAGAGCAAGAAAAAATAATGTAGTTAAAAAAAAATTAAGAATTTCAACTTTTGCATTTAATTTTTATCGATAACACTCGAAGTGGCAAAAATAATTTTTTTATTTTCCGAACGGAAGTTAAAAGAAAAATAATATCATGCCCATTCGATGCGTAATCAAAAAATAATCAACGGTTCTTACATCAAATTTTTGAATTTGTGTACCGTTTCGTCCCAAATCGCAAACGTGCATTTTAGCTGATACACTCTGTATTTAGTACATACAAAAAATTATACATAGGCACTGAATATCACATAATATTGAAGACATGAAGACTCATGACTCATCTGTTCTTGTTCCTCATCATGAATGATTGATTTAGAGTCTCTTTACGTAATTGTTCGGTTTCATCTTCACTGCTCGTATCGTTCTCCATTTTTCTATTCATAATTCTCTTTGTACTTCCACGAGAATCACTAGATCCCTTTCTTTTCCGTTTCTTGCTGTTTAATTTCTTTTCGACGCTTTCCAATATAGAATATTCCGTAGAAACATCCTCAATGAGATCATCTTCTTTTACGCAAAAAGAATCCTGTGAATTATTTTAATAGATGGATATGTAGATTATTTAGAGATTCTGTATAATGGAATAATAAAATTAATAGTATTAACTTACATAAAGATAGGAGTCATCTTCAACAGTCTGCGAGTAAATACTCATATTAGCAGTCGGAGTCTTAGGTTTCCTAAAGCAAAATCCTCCGGGACGTTTAACAGGACTCTTAATGGATTGTAAATAATGTGCTTGCATGTCTTGAGGATTTTTCACATCCTGAGTATAACTGACAAAGCCAGAAAGGTCTCCATCCTCACCGGAAGTCCCTTCGGATGTATATTCACCCTCCGAGGACACTTCCACTTCATCATCTATAAATTTATTTTTAATTCTTTCGTCCTTGTTCCTCTTTTTGTGACTTGTAGGTTTCTTTACTTTTTTCCAAGAAGTAATGTCCTCGTTATCATCATTCTCGAATTCTGTAGCTAAGCAGAATTCGTTTACTTCGTGTTGCTTCAAAGAGAATTCTTTCCTTTGCGTTTTCTTCAGTGGTGACTCCCGTTGCGACTTCGTTGAATTGAGTTTGTTATTCAAGGCTGGAATAACTTCGGTGGACCCTGAATCATTATCTTTCCTGAAGTAATTACTTTCCAACTCGTTTAATTGTTTGAGATTCTGAATGGAAAGATTAAAGCTAGATTTGTTTTTAGACTGTTCAGGTGGTTCCTGCCGACTACAGGATGGCTGGGCTGAATTTACTTGGAAAATGCTTGATAATTTTTTTCTGGGCGTTACACAAAATCGGTCTAAACCGACATTTGTGCACGCTTTTGGCTTATTAATGCTAGTCTGATCTTTATCTGACTGATTTGGTGGTGCATTCCCTTCTAGCTTCTCTAGTTTCATTTTAAAGCCACAAATTTTCTGTGGTTGCGGACTACTTGAATTTTGAAAGTGTTTGGCATCTGTGATAGGATTTTGAGGAATTATGAAGTCTTCGTCCCAATTGAAATTTGAAACGTTTAATTCTTCCATATCTTCGGGTGTTAAATCAAACTTCTGTTCCTTAACCCTTACTGTACTTGTAACATCAATTTTATTAGGAACTTCAGGATTTGATTGGGAACTCTTCTGTGACCAACTAAGATCAATGATTTCAATTATTTCTTGTGAATTTTTCTTAGTTTCATTTAAGTTACTTTTTAATCTTGAAATTGAAGGGGAGAAGTCGTTTTCATTTGTGCATAGATGAATTTCACCAGCTGGAATGATTTTACAATCATTTATGTTATCTTCTGTGATCGTAACATCATTGAACATGTCTTCATCGGAATCTAATATTTCAATTATATTCTTTTTATCGTCTAGAGTCGTCGTTGATAGTTCCTTGAAACCCGTTGCGATTTTATCATTCTTTAAATTGTCACTAGAAACAACATTATTAAGTATATTCAGGTTTTCATTATTACCCATATTTAAATTTGAATATCTTTCTTTATTTTCTGTCTGGTTTTTTGTTGTTTGAGGCATTGTCTCCGTTACCGGTAACATGCTAGTACCGAACCGGAAACTATTTATACACTCTTCCCCATTTGTAATACTATCATTTGTGAGCTTGATATTATGTTTAGATTCATGAAAATTGGACAAACCATTACAATTTTTGGAATCTTTAATATCTTTCGTTTTCGACGTCTCTTTACTGACCCATGCGTTCTCATCAAGAATTTCATTAATTTCAAAATCCTCATCCATACTCTCGAACATGTCATTTGAATTTTCATTTACATTATTTACACATTCCAGAGATTTTTTAAATGCTGAATTCTCGCTGACTGCCATTGGCTGATTTTCACCTTCTTCCGAAGAATCATCCAAAACATGTTGGAATAATCCAATATTTTCACTATGATCAGACTCTACGTTTATGGCCATTTCATACTTGTCGCTATTGTATTTTGGAGATTTTGGTATATCGCCAAATTCCGTATTTATTGTTGCTTCAGGATTATTGCCGTCATCGTTGAACCGCTGTTTTATGGAATCAGACTCCATTTTCATTGTCATTTCATACTCGTTATCCGTATTCGTGAAAAACGTGCTAAAGGATTCATTGAGCAATGCTTCAAAGTGTGACTTTTCTAATAAATCATTGCTGTTTTGTTTATCTTCATTATTATCATTTTTCGAATTTATCGAACTGGAACTTGATTCGTCCATCACCGCTTCAAACTTTGATATCTCCTCAATGTAACCATCGTGATCGGCCACTACTTCTGATATGTAACCATCATCGTACTTGGATATTTCTGGAAGGTAATCATTAATGTGCTGTTCATTGACCTCTGGTAAGAATTCCAAGGGATTAAGATTAAAATTCTGATCCTGATCATCCTCAAAATCATTTTCGAGAAGTTCCTCTCTTTCAGGTGACATGCATGAAGAATTCTCATTGAGCTGCGTGAGACAATTCAAAATGCTCGAATCTAGCGCAGGCCCGTTGAAAAGTCGTTTCACATCTTTCACGGAATAAGACACGATGTATCTGGAATCAATGACGTTCCGGGTGCATTCAGAATTTTCGATTTCAGATTCTCGCAGTGCATACATTGTCAGGAAATCGATTATTTCGACATCGGATGTTAGCAGCTTTACGTTCTCTGGTTTGATACTTTTAGTTACATTTACGGAAGAAGCCTTTTTAAACATGGCCAAGATGTTATTTTGATTTTTATTTATTGGCTCGTTCGGAGGTAATTTTGTATTTTTTAAGTACGCCATCATTGTAGATTGTGATCCTTGTTTGCTTGTTGAACTTTTACAAGCTATATGAAAGAAACAAATCAACTATAATACTTATCACTTGTTAAAAAGATATTATATCTCTAATTAAATCATAATTAAAATTTTGTCTTATCACGCTCGTTGGGCGTCCAGTGAGTAACTATCAGTTCTCTAAAAGTAAAATTGGCAACAGCCTGCTTGTTTTTGCAATTTAAAGGCTTTAAAACACTATTCATTATGGGTATACATACAGTATGCATACAGATTCCATATCTACATATGTATTTCAGTGTATATGCAAACAAAGAATCTAGCAGGAAACGCTGTTCAGCCAGATTGCTGACGCTGATAAATAGTGATACATGTTTAGATATTGAATCTGTTGACGTACGTGCATAGCCATTAGGTATATTCGAAAATGAGCCGACAGCATTGTGAGCATCGTTGGCTCTCTGTCTATTGAATGCATTCGATGGAGACACAACGATGTTCAACAAAACACCTTTAGTTCTCCTAAGCACTTTAAATTGCAAGAACAAACAAGCCTATAAAAAACTTCAAACCGTAAGCAGCTTATTAAATCATTCAGCGTGGTTTAATCCCAATGACTAATTGTTAAAGAATTAATAAGTGCACAGAGTGATGCACAGTTCAATAATGATTATGATCAATTTTGGGCGTACTTTATTACAGTTGCTTCAGTCAATTTGAACTACGCGCTTAATCCGTGCAATTACCTTTTGCAAAGACAGAATTCAATCTGATATTACACAAATAACCTTTTAGCGTTAAAATTTTTTATTTCCAGAGGCAAATGTGAATAATGTAAAGATAATAAATTATCAACTTACGTATTTCATCGTCAATGGCCATAATGGTACCTTTGTTCTGTAACGTTTTCTTTTTACTTTTAACTTGCTCCTTTTGTTTCTTTTCAATAGCTTTCTTTTTTCGACCTCCTTTGTCACCTGGCATCTTTGGAAGAACTGCAATATGCATTTTGTAACATTCTGGTTTGTATTCCGGTGGTACCATGCGTGGATTATCCTCATAGAAACATGAGGTAATATTACTCGATTCCAAAATCTTTTTGTTTAAGGTATCTTTTTTTCTTATGGCTTGTTGCAGTGTCTATATAAGATAAGATAATCATGATATTTTTCAACAAAACAATTTTGAGTACATTGGGCTTGTTTAATGACCCATCATTTACTTGATATTCTTTTCCTTCGGTGACTAGAATAATAATGTGTCCATCTCTGCGACGACCAGTACGTCCCATTCTTTGAACTAATCGCGTTGGACTATTCTGCACAATATCAAAGCAAACAATCAGGTCGACTTCACCAACGTCCAGCCCTTCTTCCCCTAAAATAATTATCTTTTGTAAAATGAAGACATCATCATTATCATTTCATAAAACAGTATACAAACCTACGGATGTTGAAACAAGAACATTGACTTTATTGTTTCTAAAATCATTCAGGGCTTGAATTTGTTCCTTTTGACGCTGGCCAGCCTGTCCCATGAATTTTTGAGGTCGCAAAAGTGGATGTGATTTTAAGAGCATCACATAGACTTCATTGACTATGTCTCTGTACTGTTATAATTAAAATAATTAACTTCATATCTATTCAATTACTCCGCGTACAAAATGCAACAAACCTCTACGAATACAATAGCTCTGGTTTCTTTGTTATTGCTTTTGAAATGTTCTTCGAGAATATCTCTAAGTTTATGGAACTTGCTATGCCCAAATACAAGGTTGTCCGGAACCTGTTGAATTAAGTGTTACAATATTTTCTTTTATAGTTTTAAATAATAATGATAAAGGTTGACATAGATACGGACTTGTGGTACTCCGTCATCCGATAATGATATAGATTCCATGTCAGGAAATGGACCAAGATATTTATCGATGTCTTCCAGTAACGATTGCAGTTGCGTCTCGTTTTTCATCCAATATTTTTGTGAGTGGTCTATAATTTTGAATTCTCTATTAAAAAAAAAAAAAAGAGGAATTTGATATCTAGAAAAATGTTGAAAATACTTACTTTCATAAAAATTATTGAAGGCCCTCAATCCATGTTTTATCATGAGGTCATATGCATAATACATAGTCATCAAAATAGTTAAGGTTTTTAATAAAAAATCGTGATCCCCGGATTTATTGGTTCTAGTTTTGAATTCTCCGAGAATCTTAAATATCTGCAAAAGAGAATAGTATTTATTTGTCAGAAACAGTATTGATTTGTAAAAATGTAAGCAGTAATAAATGTTTTACCATTCCTTTGGAAATATCGCCAGTGTTGCCTCGTATAACACCACGTTGAATTAGGATTTTAACATGCCGATCCATAATAGAGATGTATCTATTTTTGAATTCTTTCAGTTCATTGCTCAATTGTATTGGAATGATATCTATTTTTCTCTCATTGATGTATGGAGTAATGTCTGGGGAACAATCATCTCTTATTTCCAAACTGGATATGTGTAAATTTTTAATAACCTGTGAAATTTCAACATACATTCAATTTTGCAATGTAAAACATAATTAAAGTTTTCCATACCTTAAGAACATCATCTACCCGTCCACCTGGAGTCGCAGACAGAGCCAGTATTCTAAAATTTGTATTCTGTTCGCTCAGCAAACGAATACTCTAAAAGCAATAAGAAATTATAATTGTGAAGGTATTATGCAGAAGCGAGGATGAAATTACCTCGCAATACGAATGTTTCCTCGAAGCTCTGTGTGCTTCATCTATCACGACACACTTTATTGAATGCACATTTATGATATTATTCTTAAGATCGTTATGAAAAATTTGTGGTGTTGCAAATATAACTCGTTTGTTGCTCCATATATCTCGCCGTTGTTTTACACTCATAGTAGCTCCTATAATAGCACCATGAAATTACTCCTAATAAATGGTTTTTTCTATTCTATCTTTGTAATTTTTTATATTTGAATATATTCTGTATACCGACTACGAATAAGTATCAATTATTCTCATACCAGTAACTTCCACAGTTTCTATACTAGGAATTCCCATAATATTGTGACAAGCATGAATCTGTTGAGCGACCAGTGGTTTGGTTGGAGCCATGAATACAACTTTTCCCTGTGGATACCATCGCCAGAAATTAAACATTACCACAGCAGCGATAAATGTTTTCCCAAGACCTAACCATGAGAAAATGATAATAGTATTAATAATAATTAGTAATAAATATATTTTAATCTTCCTTACCTGTTGGAAGGCATACTAAAGTATTATTGAAAAGTGCTGTTGTGGTAATGTTGTATTGATATTCTCGCAGAGGATAGTTCAGTGGATAAATCCATTTCTGCCCAGCGGAAAGGTCGAAACCTTTTGTGGAAGGATCGCTGGAAACCCTCGGAGTACTTGCTATATCCATCTATCATAATTTTATAATATTTTTATGTGACACACATGACAGTTGTGATAACAGCGATAAGAAGCTTCATCAAGCTTCATGCACATCGATGCCTTCCTTCCTTCCTTTCCTTATGGCTGTAACCCCAATAGGGGACATGTGCCAGATGCACATCGATGCACTTTCAAATAGACGTTTAAGTCAGGGGGTATTTATTAGTGTGATATACTGCTCGCCTTACGTAGAAAGTTGTCGACTGATGTAGATGGCGCTTGGAGTAGTTAATTCTCGGAGGCGCGAGAGTTTGATTTCGCCCTAGGAACACTGAAGTATTCGACTCGCGAAATAGAATAAGGAGACGGGTTTTCTGAAGAAAGTGTGGTTCGAAATGAATGAGAATACAAGTTCCGGTAAACAAGATAAATCCAAGATTTATACAGGGTGTCCCAAAATTCGATGATAATCTCGACGTAGCGATAATCCGGGACAACAGCAGGTTACGAAAATGAC
>JARPRG010000495.1:352069-504122 GCA_031001745.1 Hartigia nigra | reverse complement strand
GACGTTCAAAAGCCGAATAGATGTGTACGCTAGGCGCCAAACACATTTCCCCCACTTCAATCTAATGGTAAATTTTCATACTGTAGAAAAGTAGAAAAGAAGGAATGTGCAAGGATTCGGACAACCGACGGGTAGCCTAGCAAAAACAATTCACGAATGACTATTAACTTCCTTGACGTACGTAGAGTGTAGAGATAGTTGTACTTCAATAATACTTCAGCGGGAATAAATCTAGAGATACACAAACGAATGTATAATGTGCCCAGTGCATTACCCATAATGAACCCGCAATAAATAATGAAAGAAGCATAGGAATAAGAAAATAATTTAATTTATAGTCGTGAATAGTATTGCAATGCAAGAATCATTCCAAGTACTGTAGAACTCCTTCAAAATAGCGACCCGTTATACTTATATGCTTAATCAATCACATACAACCGATATGCAATAACGTAAACGCGGTAACAGTTAAATAATATAAACACAATAAAGAATAAAAAAGGTGCATTCGAATAAGGAAATAAGTTATTTGTGAGAACACAGAATTCTTATTGCTATATAGCGTGAATATAATTGAATTAAATGTCTCTCAAACGAAACATACTCTAATTTATATCTATTCCACAGTTATGTAAATCTCATATTCAATTTTTAAAAGATTAAACATTGCCTTATCTCATTAAATAATGAAAATTCAAAGAAAAAGAAAAAAATAGGCTGTTAATGAGATAAAACGAAATTTCATAGAGTACGTATGCAATAAACAATTAAATGCGCCTGTCACTATGCAACCTGCTATTATCCTTTATTTTCCTTATATTTCTTTAGAATACTTAGGAATGATGCTTATAAACCCTTAGGCCCTTACTTGTATGTACCTCTGTTTTAGAGCTAAAAGACAGGTATGAGTAAAGGCCTTAGTCTACAGCAACGCGTAAATAGTAATGACCCCATTTATTTACATGAATATTCTCAAAACTCTACGTGCGTACTGGACGACGTTTGAAAAGAGAATGAACGCCCAGTTTCGCGATCAGCGATGTGATGTCCATCAGTTTCATGAAGTTTCTAACAGATGGCAGTGCAAGTACTTCTGTGGCTTCGCGTACAACAATAAATGATGAAGGGCGTAACAAATAAACCAGAACTTTCTTTATTTTAATAATTCTTGAGTACGCATCCTTTTTACATCCTTTCACTTATACTGTCTATTTTTTACTGCTTCTAAATTTACCACAGGTGTAGGCCGTCGCTTGTCGCCGTTCTCTTGGCTAAGCAGCCTGTTTACCACCGCCACACTTCCCAGGAGGTGCTGCCTAAGCGGCAAATGTTTGAACTATGTATGCATTCTTATGTATTTACGCATATGATAATATTTTTTTATTCAAACATTGATGCGTGCTACTAAAGATAGTGGCATAGTTTTTAATGATTTTTACCGTGTATTTCTATTCTACGTTCTTCCATTGATTAATTATCTTTATTTTGGATTATCTTGACGCGAGCACGATTGGCAATGCCAGAAAGTAAGATTAATCTTACTTCATTGACAGAGCTACGATTATGCAATTCAAATGTTATGCACTCTAGCGAAATATTGCCGAACTAATGCACAGTGCTTAATAACTGCCGCCAAAATGACTTCGGAAACTTTCGGTACTTGCCGAGACAGCTCGTGACACATAGTCTTTCCCGTTATATCGTTAATTTCTTCTAACGGTGTCCTGTGATTGGTTCAGTCCGCCAGACCCTAGCATCTTATTGGGCCTTATTTCCCGCCAGAGTTAGATCACAGCCGTGCATATTTTTCGGCGCCAAAAGGTACACGCTTGTTGCTTAGCACCGGTTTCCGTCTGTCGAGTGTTTTCATCATTAATTTCATTGTGAAAAAGTAAGTAAATTCGAATGTGCTATTCGCGGAATTATAATAAAATAGTATTCTAATCGAGTGATGCGTGTTATATGATAATTTGGAGCTGTTTTAATTGTGAATTTTTTAATACATACTTTCTAACCTAAAACCTAAAAGATTGCTGCTTTCTAAGGATTTCTCAAATTTGACAAGAATGCTGAGCGTCGCAACGGCTGCGGTGCACCGGAGCATGCGTCCGAAGACGCCCAGTCCAGGTTCAAGTCCTTCCACCTTAGGTAATATTATAGAAAGATTTATTTGCACATAGTACATATGTTCTAAGTAGGTCATGATCTTCTCTTTAATTTTTTGCACATCTTATAAATTTTATTATTCATATATCATTATTCTATAGAAGTTTTCGCAATATTTGTAATGTTTAAATAAACTTTTTTATGTGTATAATGATAGTTCTAATAGATTGATGATACAGTGAAGTAAAGATGGTATAGATCCTAAAATAATAAGCATACTATAGGTGTATTCTAAACCTCACTGCAGGTACGATTGTATCTGACTCGGTTGCAAACAGATGAAAAGAGACACGACAATACTTACAGTATTGGCAGTGAGTTTGAAAATACTCTACGTCTGCTGTACAATTGTATTCTGTAGTGATACTTTTTCTGGTCAAGTTTATTGTTTACTTAAATGTTAAATAAAGTTTATTTTCACAGTCTTGATATACTCTATATTAATGAACTTTAATGCAGCAGTTGGCGCAAGTCATCCATGGTCAACAGAGCATACACCATCACCAAAGAGAAGACGTACACGGCAAGGGACGTGTAGCGCACGAAAAAAAATAATTCCAAGCCCAGTCAAGGAAGCTCCAATTAATTTTGGCTTTGATAATCCTGAGATCACCCTGACTCTTGTCAGAAAGAGTTCCTTCGATCAATCTGAGAACAAACAGTGTAATGAAGCAGCGAGCAACAAACGTTATAATACCAGAAGCACCAGTAGCGAACCTGATGAATCTTTAGAGCTACCTGAACAGGTAGATTGTGGAGATAGAACTACGCAAGGAAAGAGATTCAAATCCGATTCCAAATCCGTTGTAATATCGTTTCTTAACTCGAGTGAGATCACCATAAAACCAATAATCAAGCATATCAATGTAACATCCAATGAGGATATATCGACTCCAAAGTCATCGGAAGCCTGTAATGTTTCACAACAGAGCGAGACAAAAGTAGATACTCCTTTCTCAAGCAAGACGTCCTTGTCGGAAGAGTGTGACTCTACAAATCCTAATGAACTTACTGAACTCCACGAAACTATCTCAGCAAATAAACATGAAGATTGCATATTAAATCAAGAGAACTGTGTCAGCCTACCTGTCACTGCTGCTTCTGAATCGTCGGAGAATACTAAGAATGCAGAGAATCCCAAGGAGCGAGAAAGTCTCAAAACAAAAATAGCAAGAGCAGTAGATATCCTTAAGACCTTTGAGAAACATTCTGTGGAAGTAGACAGTGCCAGGGAAGTACCCGCAGAGGAGTTTGAATACGTTCCCAAGGTATTTGAAAATGAATTCTCCGAGGAAGTCGAGCAGCATCCCTGGTCTATGTCGGAGTCTGAAAATAAAGAGGAAAACTGGGATCAGAACGAGGATGCAGTTTTACCTAAACCTTCCGAAGGTAGTTTTGTCTCGGATAACATGTTTCTACTTAACGATAGCGACTTGGATATTCCATATTACATGGTGGGTTTCCCCAATCCACCGGGTGAAAATCGCTGCTGGTTAAACGCCACGTTACACGCTCTGTTTGCTCTGCCACTATTAGAGAATATGAAAAACATTAGTTTAGATGACTGCTCGCAATTAATCAAAACTCTAATAGCAATGCAAATATTCTGGAAGAAGGGAGTATCAGAAAAGCAGAAGACTTACCAGACAGTGAAGATGTTCAAGGAGGAACTGAGCATCCTCGACGAGTCTTATCCATCTGAGCGGCAGCAGGACGTCTCCGAGTTCTTTATGATTTTTCTAAACTACATAAGAAGTGACATAGATAAGCTGCTGGCAGCAGACGCTGTAATATCCGAGACAGAAAATATCCCAGAGAATCGTCAGGATTCACGTAGAATACCCAAAACTCCTCAGACTCCAGGAAAGCGTCAACCTCTGGCGAATATTTCCTGTAACAGTGGCAAAAGGGGTTATAGTGAAAATATTTCAAAACCTAGGAAGTTAACCTACGGTGTACAGGATCTACTAAGTCCAAAGTGTACAAGACTATCTAATCCTACTGATCCATCTTATAAAGTTCACACACCACCACATTCCTCAAATACCACCACCGAAATGATCATCTCCAAGAATCCCATCGATGAGTATTTCCTTCTGCACATGATGGAGAACTACATGTGCAAAGGTTGCTTGAAGCATCGCCAGAAGAAGGTGGACAATCTTATGTTGTACGTAGACCTTCCTTCAGAGGTAGATGGACCTGCTGTCAGCTTAGAAGATGCTATCAAAAAATCCCTAGCCCCAGAAGACAGAAATTTGACTTGTGGAACGTGCAAGTTCGACGTACACACTATGAGGACAACATTTAGGAGATGGCCCAGGGTATTGACAGTGCAGGTCAATCGATATGGCATGACCGATGGACTTTTCAGTAAGATCAGTACAGCTGTCACAATTCCTGAAAGCCTTGTACTGGATAACAGTCTTGTGTAAGTATTCCTAAGCACACTCCAATTATCAATGGATGATAATCAATCTGTTACTATTCCTGTAGATGAGGTACTTGACGTCGCTGTTTTATGTTACAGTGATAATGTCTCCGTAGCAGCCTGTAAGTATGAACCAACCTGTATAATTGCTCATGTAGGGAGCACAATGGACTGTGGGCATTATACAAGCTACGTAAATCATAATTCCCAATGGTTTCATTACAACGACATGAATGTAACACCAATGACCTGTTCAGAAGCACTCGGTGCAGCAGATACAACAGCATACCTGGTATTCTTTGTAGCTGTACAGATACCAGAAGTATCCGATTCCAGCTAATAAAGAAGTTCCAGCAAAATATCAAGGACTTAAATTCTAAAAAAAAAAAAGGAAACACCTTACCTAGTGGAGTACTCTCTGGACGAGTCTGGAGGAAATGTAAGATAAACGAGTACCTTGTCTACAAGACTACGTAAAGGACGTTTTCTAGTCGCGAATAATTCGTGCAATCGAGGCCTTCCGTTATGAAGAGTGCAAAAGGAAGCAATAGTCCTCGAGGATGACGACTGCTATGATGATCCTGAAATATACAACAATTAATAAGCAATCTACGACCGTATTCTGTACTTTAGTTGTTCTCAAGGAACAACGAGAATAACATCAATGTCGATTATCTCGCGTTCTGCCAGTAGTACAAAAATCCAAACGAGAATAATCGAAACCGGTTAAAAATCTATTGTCTCCAGACAACGGAGAACCTCGGATCTTTCCAGGAAACGCTGAAAGTTTACCCTGGACCACCGATATGACGTTGTAAATAAATGAAGCGTGCCTTCTCAGGCACCTTTTTCAATTTTGTATCTAGAATCGATTATTACTGTTATTAATTGCCTGTAGATGTAATTCAGTCTAGACTTCTCCCATCGTCACTTTTATTCAAATTAATTCCGGAAAGGATAAGCCTTATGTAATTTAATTAATAAGATTCCACAGAGACATCCAATACAAAGCAACGTATCCAAAGCATTTAAAGCATAGTCCCGCTAAATATATAAATATATATATAAATTTAATCATCTGAAAAACAGTATATAGTTTCATGTTTTTCTTTAATTTAATATCATATGTCTCTACTTGACTCACACGTAATATCATTGGGCACGTATCCAAATGAATTCTGTGTACTTCATCTAGATCCGTGCTCTCTTCTATGCCTAATAAAAATCTATTTTGATTTCAAATAACAGTACTACCCCTTAGAATATACCCGGTTTTGACAATACCATACATCATTAATCGTCCCCTAATAATAAATAAGAAAAAACCTCAAGCTTCTCCGTAGAAATATGTAGTAGCGCGCACGGTACTTTCGAAATATCGAAAAAGGAATAAATTAAGCAATAAAATGATTACAAATATATAGTGCCTTGTCCAAAGTATTGTTATAAGAAATGAAACAATGTTTTTTGTGTTCTACTACTATATAATATGTAATATATCATTTTTTTATATCAAACAAAATAAATGCAGATGCGGTACACAATATCCCAAACTAAGTCTTGACTCTTTAAGCAAACCCCTCTTTCTCTTTCTTTAAATATTAATTGGAGATTATTGTAAAAAAAACCACTGTCCAACCAACTATAAAAGTTGTAAAGATGCTGACGATGTCCTGTGTGCTTGACAATCAAGAATGGAATATTTGATTACGAAGGACGAGGCCAATTTTGATCCTCCTTCCGAGTGCCTGCCAAAAGATTTATTTCTATTGGACAGATCACAGAAAAGTTATAAAAAAAAAACCACGGTACAGACAAAAAGAATTCCGAGTATCTGAAAAAGAATCGAACAATAATAACAATAAATACATATGGTGTTTTGAAAATTTTATTAATCCACTTATTATCTGAATGCCTCGAAAGTGGCACGAACAGTAACTCGAATGCGTTTGCCGAATAATTTACGTATCGCGTATCGCTCTTTTTGCTCCTTTAATCAACAAAATACCGATTTAGCAGGCGTGTGTCACACGTTCGATTAAATAAATCTAAGTAAATTGTTATTATTCGAGTTATTATTATTTCTTATCAACTTTCTTTTCTTTTCTTTCCCCTTGATTTGTACAGCTTGGGCCCTTTCGCTCGACTGTCGGCATTCACACACTCTCTTTCTCCTATTTTTCTTTACAAGCTCCCTTGCAAAACTTCCTCGTCATATCACCCATTCGGAGTCGTACCTTTATAAAGCTCATACACGCACGCACACTCTGCTCTGCTATATCGTAATTATATATAACGCATTTTTTTTTTTTCATTTTTTTGTTTGCATCAACTCTTCTTCACTTTGAATAAATTTGGTTCTTTTTCGCATGACATATATTACTTTATTCGTCCGGTAATACAACAGTCGAATGCCGATATTCATTATTCATAATAAAAAACATGCGGAGGCACAAAAGGCACGGGTCTTACGTCACAAGGAAATCCGATCGTGCGTCGCCGTTTCTGTCGTCATTATCATCGTCCATCGTCATCGTCCTTGTCGTCATAGTCCAACGCGTCATCCTCAACGGCTCGCACGGAGTCCTGCGGAACAGCAAGCTTCGTGTTACACTTTTTGAACTGATAATTAGAAAAAAGAGAAACTAAGAAAAAAAAATAATAATAAACAGAACTTGTTTTCTTTCGCCATCGAAACCGGAAGTGTTTATCCCTACTATATTTAAGTCTTCTTCGAGAGTACGCTTTCCTGTGAAACGGATAGCTTCGTCGTCCACTATGAGAAATAGAGTCGGCGCAGCCACTCTTGATACAATCTGGCACACAAGGAAATGAGAATGCGTTCGTAGTGTTCGACGAACAATTAACTAAGTTCTCCTCAGCTTCCTTGAACGTATTATTTAATCGCATCTGGATTCCAGGATACGAAGCACGCGTAAAGCTTCTTCGGGTAGAGGGCGAACTCGAGATTGGCAGGCTGCTCTCGTTTCTATTTTTTTTTTTTTTTTCAGTCTTTCGTGGAGTAATAGCGATGACGTTATTCGTTATATAGTATTTTTTTTAGTATCTTCCTTTCTCTTTCTTTCCTTTATACAGACATACCCGCGCGCATCGTAGCCAGAATTCTCCTTGGAGAAGGTTCACGTCGTTCTTCAATGAAACTTGCAAAGAACTATTCTCTTCTCTGTATTTTTGTAAAATATTGCAATTTCGTTATTGATTCGATTCTTTGTGGGATGAATTAAAAAAACAGAGCTTAAACAAATATATATATATATATGTATAATTTGTAGAAAGGAACAGAGAGAGAGGATATATATATATATATATATATAAGACTTTATAAAGAAAAAGAATGAGAGAGAAAGAATAATTCTAGCCAATATTCGACAACCTGCCGCAGTACAATACAATGCATACTATGACAGTATATTGCTGCCTGTTATATTATTATGAAATATTAATGACAATAAAACGTGTATTATTAACGATATAGCGTTTGATATATCGTAGAGTTTATTAAAGTTGTTGAAAAGGAACAAAAAAAAGTATGTATCGACCATCGGTCGGTGTCAAAAAAATAAAATAAAGAAAAAAAAAAGGAATAGTCGATTTCTCAGAGAGTATGAAAAAATATTTATTCGGCTAGCACTGTGTATGGGCATTGCTCGAGATTCAAGCTATGGTTCTAAGTATCGAGAAAAGGAGAAGAATCTCCAGGAGATGCCTGACCTCAACAAAGAGGCACGGCAATTACTTCGGACAATAGGTAAAGAATGACATCAGGAGTTGATGATACTGTAAAAATGAATAACCCTCCCGATGACCGTAAGCCGCAATATAATTTCATATAGAAGAAGATAAATGATTGAAACGGGATAATAAAAAGCAAAAATTTTTAAAATAAAGAAACAAATCAAATCGCTTGGAGGCTAAAGGTAAAACATAAAACTAGATTCTGACACTGAACATGTTACGGACAATGTAGTCCAGTTCTGTACTGATTACAAAGATAAAGAAAGAAGTAATTGAAGAAGAAAAATACGTCTTTGGTATCGCCAAATACCCTATTGTCCGAATTCTTAATTAACAATTCACCTCTATTCTCTCTCTCTCTCTCTCTTTCTGAATACACAAATTAATCTTGGACACTTATGCATCTTGTTATAGTAATTGCGCTAGTACGTTCAATCTTCATTAACATTGAAACGATCGTTTCCCACTTTGCTTTACTCGATACCCGTCTTCCTCCCTCTTCTCTTTTCTATTTCACACTTCACCGATTCTTCTGTATGTATGTATTTACTTATTTCATTTCTTGACTGGCTTGTTTGCTTCTTTTCTTTCTTTCTTTACACCGCCCTTAACTTTAAGCGTCGGCAGACAATCATTCGCTGA
This sequence comes from Hartigia nigra, assembly GCA_031001745.1. Classification (NCBI taxonomy): domain Eukaryota; kingdom Metazoa; phylum Arthropoda; class Insecta; order Hymenoptera; family Cephidae; genus Hartigia; species Hartigia nigra. Next base: position 495,127 of record JARPRG010000495.1, on the reverse strand, counting down.
TGATTCCACGACAGTCTCTACTCAGCAGGTATTATTCTACGTACACGGTTGAAGAAAATGATGACACAAATGTTAATCATCGGTGCGAATCGAAAATCGAGAGTTGATAATGTACAAAGAAGGAACGAAGAAGGAGGGGATGACGATATAATCTTGGAGACAGAATAGGAAAATGAGGCAAATTAATTGTGATGGATCATTTGATCCAGGCAACAAAGATGCACCTGCAGAAAATACAAGGACGGACCTTGTACTGAGATACAGTGAGGATCTGCCCTTTAGAAATCAAAGAAATGAGAATAAAAACATTAATTGGAAAGAAAAGAAAGAACGAAACTAAAAAATACGGAAAGATCCCCTTTTTGGAAAATCATTGAAACCCATCCAATGAAGACTGAGGCTCTCAATTTCAAAGAGAAAACGAAAAAGAAAGATGGATAAAGCAAGATCTTGACGTGACTTGCTCGAATAATATTCAATATAGACAAAACTAAATAATCAATAATATAATATAATAATTAATAATTAATTAATAATAATGACAGCAATAACCAATGATCGATAAATTGTAATAGAAATCGTTTTAATCGGTGGAACCGAGAATCAATCGGTCCAACGATCCGAGTGACTTGTCTCTCCTTTCTCACAATTCATTCACTCTTTCTTATTTTCTTGTTACTCAATTCTTTCTCTCTCTTTCTTACACACATACACACACACAGACACAGAGACAGATACACACACGCACTTTCTCTCCTGGTATACATATCGAACAACACACAGGCAACCTGCTGGCGCATTCATTCTCACTGTTCGGTATTTGACTGTTCTACTCGGATTAAAAGGAGCTAACTCGTTAAGGGTCGTTGGCGTATCCAGGGCCGGTGAACGCTGATGGTGGCGATGGTGGCAATGGTGTCTGGTTGTTTGGTGATAATAGGTGTCGATGAGAATGGTGGGATAATAAAGAATAAAAATTACTAATCAATTATAACGTAAGGCAATATGTGGAGGATCTGGCCATCGTAGCTGGGCCTGGCCAGCATCTCGTGCCACTCCCGAAATTCAACATCGCTACGGCCGTCGTTACTCCTGTAGCCAACGTCCAGGTGCCTGGTTGAGTCCTCGAGAAGAATACCAGCAACAGAACTTCCAGGTTTACTGCTACTATTAATATTAGTTGCGTTGCTGGTAGTGTCATTGTTTGTTGTTGTCGTTATGCTGTTGCTGGTGGTTGATGTTAGCGATGAGAGTTTTGGTTGAAAATTACCATTAAGGCCCTCTATACATTTCGTGTGTAACCTCTCAAGATCCTCAGCGGTAACCTCTCGAGGAGGACGATCCTCCTCCTCGCGAACCTCTTCTTCTTCCCAATCCGTCCAATCTATGGAATTCGGATCCAGAGGTGGTAGCTTCGCAAGGATCTCCTCTACCGTGAGGTCCTGCCTCGCTCTCGAAGGACTCTTCTCCTTGGCTTTACGTTCCTCGGTATTGTCTTCCGGATTATCATCCTCTCTACGATACCTCGAAGAAGGCGTAGGAGCATCATGACCATTATCGTTGACTTTACGACGAGAATCCCTTTTACCAGACTCCGTTGTTCTCTGTGTCGCTCTCAAGTATTTTGACACCTGGTGCTCGCTGCTACCTCTCAACACATCCTCCATACTCGGGGGTTCCTTGCTGCTTTGACTAGGTGACGTGCCACTCTCGATGCCCAAGCTTGAAGCATTATTCGTCGAGCCCCTTGCCTGCAAATCTGCCAAGAGTTCCTGGGTGGTTTTTAGCTTAGGATTTCTCGAGATACTCGCAAGCTTCTCTTTGACGCGATCCTCCACATGAGGCTGTTTCTTCATAGATTTACTGCCCTTCTTTCGGCCGCGTTTCTTCGGACCCGAGACCCTGTCCTCCTCATCCACGGTGTTATCGGCCGACTGCTCGGAGATTCTTTCCTTGAGCGCCGGGTTACTAGGCACTTGCGAGGTTATGCTACTACTCATTCCCGTTACAGGAACATTCTCGCCATTCAGACGTTGTCTCTTCGCCGTCGGCTCAACCTGTCCCAGCATCAGGCTTGCCGCGGTGAGCACATTCTCAGTATCTTCTTTTCGCAGCCGCTTGTTAGAACTGTGGGTCCTTGGCACCGCATCGGTCAGATGATTATCTCGCGCAGACACCACCTTCGGCGATTCACTAGGACTCAACCTGTAGTTACTACCTGTAGTGATTGGCTTGCATGGCGTTTGCTGGGAGTTCGGGGATCGTGAACGTTCGCTGTGTATCGAGAGGGCCGGGCTCAAAACCTAGACAGAAAATATGATCATAAGTCCTCTAATGTGGTATCCAGATATTATCCGTATATGTTCTTATATAATCGGTGTTTCAAACTCACCCTTAAAGGTGTGGCATCTCTCGACAGCGGACTCTGAGGCTTAAGTCCTCGTAGTGCTGGACTCTGGGGCTTAAGACCTCGTAGTGCTGGACTCTGTGGCTTTAGACTTCTCAGAGCAGGGCTATGGGGTTTCGCACCATTAAGAGCTGGCGGAGCCGGATCCGCCGGCGTCGGTTGCGGCGTGGTGTGTGCCGAAGGCAGCACCATATCCCGCCATCGACGAACCAGGTCTTTTGCACGTTTTGCCAGAGCATCATTACTGGTTTTACGTCGGAGCTCATTGATGTATTTGCCAAGCCTTGTGATCTACGAACAGTATCACCAGGTCAAATATAACATTTTTACCACTGACTTCTGTGTGATGCTACATAAATAGGGAGTGGATGGGCGAAAGATTGTTGTTCCATCCCTTGAAAAAGTATGAATGTTTTTCAATGAATCCCTACGTTCATTTTTAAATCTTCTAGATATTTCCTTTCTTGATTCTTACCTCAAGCACCTCTTTGGTGATCGCCGTCTTCTCCAGGGCCGTGATGACATCCACAACAGCTCCCATGTCGACAACCTGAAAAGATGATAATAATAATGTTATATTGTTTCATCAGAAGCTTTTACAGAAATAAAACTACTCTTTGTTACATTTGAAACACTTTTATCCTTACAAAGAGATAATGATATAACACATTACAGATATTATCAATAACCTTGACAAATCATATGAATTGGGGAGGAACGTTCCTTTTCTTACGTATGAATAAAGGGAATACCAATAATGATGCAATACTGATAGTGTTTAAGGTAAAACTATTTCTTCATGCAATCCTGTAATAATGAAGGTGGATCGAAGGAAATTCTGGCATTTTTTATACAGAAAAAAAGAGATTGTGGGTGAATTAAAGAGGTATAAGTTACTTGGCTTATAAAATGAACATTATTCAGAATATAAAGGACAAAATGTTGCAAAATATGTGTCGATTGTTTCCTAATACCAATTGGAACCAGCGACCTACTTTAATATATATGCTGATCAATTCACAAAGATCTTTCAGTTCATACACTAATGATATTACAAAAACCTTGGATAGATTCAGGAATTTTTGAAGAAGATTCTTCAGGATGATGATATAAAGTCCACCAGGCAGAAGTATTAGAAAAAAACATATTATTATATTGTATAAATGCAATTTTATTATATCTTCAAACAATGTTCAGTTATCCATAGAAATATCTGAAAATATAAAGTCTTTTACAATGGAAGGTAAAGTACACTTCCAAATTCCTACTGAAGAATGCAACTGGCTTCATTATGAAAAGGAAAAGATCAAAGTTAATCATCATACACAGCCTACCAAACCATGTGGTAGCATAGTAGTACTGATATGAAAATAACGTAAGATCCCAAGAATCCTCTCAAATCCCTATACAAGATCGAAACTATAAAATTGTTCTTTAACAATTTGAAAGTTTGAGGTTATAACTAAGGTACCACTGCCACCCTTGCCAATCATACACCTATTCTATAGCACTACCATACAACACCTAATATCCTAAACCAGTAAACAAGACCAATGCTAAAAATATAATGCATCCCAAGAACAAATAAGAGTCTGAATAATCCTCTACCTCTGCTACGTAACCTGCCATAAGGGTAAGAAATTATATATTACAAAATAAAACTGCTTTAAAAGTAACACCACCAAGGCCATCGCAGATAGCACAATCCCATAAAGATGCATACAATTTTGAAAACGTCAAAAACCACCCTGTGGTACTCTTACAGAACCAAATACAGCATCACCAGGTACATTTTAACCCTGATCACACTACTCGAGAAGTACGAAAGATCCCTGCTCCAATCAGCATGAACGAATCCATGAAGATATTCAGATTTTGAAAAGTATCTCTGTCAGAAGCACTGTACGACGAAGTGAACCAACGAATAAAATTCAGTAATCGGATGAGCAACGAGAGGAAGAGTCGCGTTGTACGAGTGGCGCGCGCGGGGCCTGGCGATCAGCGCGTACTAAGGTGTATCGCCCGGCTACTTACATTGTACTCCTTGTCAAGGGATTTCAACAATCTTTCGGTGAGCTCGGTGCAGTATCTCTGCATCGGGGGTGCTCGGGTGCACGGAGCTCGCGCTTAGGGGAGCTTAGGTTAAGCGGACAGATCGGCTCCACGCACACGAGTGGTCGCGAATGCGAGAGAGCACGGGGGGCCTGCAATGGCGGACGACTGAACTCTGCGCTGTCCGTTCGCATGTCCTCCCTGCCTCCGGAGTGCCTCCTAGCCGATGCCCGAGCATCGTCCCCGGCCCCACGTCGCCCCATAGAGGCCGACGCGCGCTACTAGCACCACTCGCGGCGGCCGAATCCTTTGGCCACGCCTCCCTTACCCCTCCTCCACCTGAGATACCAACAGTTCGGCTATTTCCGACGTGCTTCGTTCAATTCCGTAAGCATTCGGTCGATTCCGCTTACTGACGTCAACTAGAACCTTACATCCCCTCTTACCACTTAATACAGAAATCCCCACCATTTTGAACACAAATGAGAGAAACACTCAGCGAGCGACGTGCTGTTACGACGGACGCGTTTGATTTACGTTTAGGATCTATCTTGTTTTTCAAGATACTTGCTTTATCTTTCAGATAATTATCTATCAACGATTAACGACTGGCTACGTTACTTTTTTTTTTTTCATCTCTCTACTTATTCCTTCTTCTTGGTTTACGTATACAAGAACGTAGAGACTCGCTGATGTTTTTGGATAGCGATTGGTAAGCTTTTGGGGACAAGGTTACGGGTTTTCGAGGGAGGTGAAGTTGACCAGGTTTTTACGGTTAGGTAAGACTGTTGGGTGTGTACCCTGAATTATACGGGTATTTAAAGACCTTGTGGGACGAATTACTACATGACTGTTAAATCGATTAAGGGCACAGGTTTATTTGGGTTTTCTTGCAATAAAGTACCCGAGTGGTTTTCCTAGCAATTTGGCCTTGTGTTGCCTTATTGATAAAGGTCAGGTATTAAAAAAAAAGGTCTCTAGGGTACTGGAGAATGACTAATCCAGAATGAATGGATGAATGAATGTTTGCAGAACAATGAAAGGGGATACTGAAAATGAGTCGAGTTTTCATAATATGGAAAATGTATATAATAATGATAGATACGACGACTAAAAACACGATTATGTTCGTTGTCGAAAAAGAGAGGGTTACGATAAGTAAATACAATTGAGGTTAAACTGCAGATAATATAGGAGATAATTCGAGAATGGAAAGCCCCACCGGACATGGTCGCCCATCTTTGTGTCCTTCTAAAATGGGTAAACGCAGCCACAAATTGCACCACAGAATATCAGCACGGTCTCAAGAGCACTCGTTCACTTTTCATGGCTCAATGCACTTGTCACAAATTCTCTGCCACGATGAAAAATTCGTAAAACTTCCGAAAATTGATGATTTTTCGTGAAATACCTTGTGGAAAATTCGGGTGCGCCATGACGTCACGAGCTGTCGTGGCACGGTCCAAAATGGCGGCAATGCCGCGGCACAGCGAGCACATTACTGGAAATGGTTGTCTCGATTGGAATTCTTTTACACGAATAAAGCTTTCCTCTGGGCGATGTGATCGTTGATGTACCTCCGGGCACGATACTGTCACGTTCCTGGATCACGCGGTACGATTTGCAGAGACCAAAGAGGCGGGTGAGGCGCAATGCGTCGAGTGGTTACGCCGTGACACCCAGTTGAGGTTAAGGCGAAAAAATCAATAAGGCCTTAAAATTACGCAATAGGCTGAATATTAGTCACTGGATTGTCGTTATACGATGTTTGGAAACACTTTATGGTTCATAGTAGTCGCGAAAGATAGATGAAATAATTTGTAGCCTTTTCGAGAAACGACCGGGCAATTACGAAATTTTCGCGAATTTCACTTGATGTTCACTGACGTCACGCATCAAAGCAAAGATGGCGTCGCGCATAGCTGCGGCTGCCACTGTTCGTGCTGTCAAGGGTCGAAAAATACTACCCACAAGAGCTGCGCTTGTTCTTGTGAGTATTTTTGGGTGATTTCTTTTATACTCAGGATTATTAAAGAGATATTTTCAAAAATAAACAAGGAAGTTCGTTTGGGAATTACATAGTCATTTTCGGGTATCCTAACCTAAATTAATCTGGGTTTGTACTATTTTTAATTATCACTTGGAACCTTTTTCAGACCCCGAACGCGGTGAAAAAGATCAAGGAGATACTCAAGGATAAAAATGAATTTGTGAGTTTTATGTATGCTCTATATAAATTATCAACCAGAGATGTTATTCTCATCTTTCTCTTTCCTGTTGTCTTCTTCGACAGGTTGGATTGAAGGTTGGTGTCAGGCAGAGAGGATGTAATGGATTGAGCTATACTTTGGACTATGCCACAGAGAAAAGCAAGTTGGACGAGGAGGTCATTCAAGATGGTGTGCGTGTTATAATAGATAGAAAAGCACAGCTTTCTTTACTCGGAACAGAAATGGATTATATCGAAGGCAAACTCAGCTCAGAGTTTGTCTTTAATAATCCTAATATTAAAGGGACATGCGGCTGTGGTGAAAGTTTCTCAGTATAGTGTGTCTAGCACTTTTTTCTAGTAAAATTTAGGCAAATCCTCTAGTCGGCTATTACTCTTGAATTTTGATGTATCATATATATATATGTTACCCACCGGCAGGAGGATCATACTAACTAGAATGGTTTTATATTAATTTACATTAAAAGTACTAAATGTTTTGTAGAAAAGTTAGATTTGAAAACAGGACTGTTTCCTAATATAAGCTGGCTGGGAATACTCCAACATACATGGTAATCCTATTCCAGTATAGTTAAATGAATGCACTCATAATCTCTGTAAATATGTAATGCTATTATTACTATGTTCTCAATGATTTGCGGGTGACTATTTCCCACGATTAAAATATGGAATAAATATGAAAAATCATGGTGACATAATAGCCCAGAAGTAAGACGTATAAATTTTAGGTATAAAGTTATAGTACTTTCTGTATAATACATCTTTAGCTTTGAATAAAAAGATCTATTTTTTATTTTTCTAGTAATTTTTACTTAATTGCATTTCCTCATATTCTCTTATATTTGATATTTCATTTTAATAACTATTATTTTATTATCGGCACAGTCTTTGTTATCGTTATATAATTATAAAAATGCAGTAACTATTAAACAGTCCTTAAAGTACTTACGCAGATGAAAGTATATATCCTCATGATATCTCCTATAACAATTTCGGCTGCTGTTTAAGTGTAGAAATATCCAAAATCTTACTAGGACAACTAGTTCTAGGGGTTTGAGTCGGCGGTTGATATCTTCTAGGTTTCGGACTTCTGCTTGGTGGGTTGCATCTAGGTTCCTGTGGAGCCTCTACGTTTTCTTTCCCTATATTTGAGCAATTATTATAGCTTTATTAGTTTCAAATTACGTCATAACTGTATATAATTCTTACCCTTATTCTTCCCTTGAAGAAGTTGATATCGTTCCAGGTATCTCATTGTAGCGAAAGACATGTTAGTACCCTGGACATTACTAAGCAACAGATGTTTCAGTGCACCAGGTGCCTGCTTTTGAAGAGCCAGGTCGGCCAATTGTTCATCACTGAGATACTTTAGAGCCAGTGCTTTCATCTGCATACTTGTATCTGTCTCTGAAATTGTACTAGTTCCTTGGGCGAGGTTGGCATGGTAGTCCAGTCGAGGATAGTAAGAAGAGTCAAAGGTCACCCTGAGAAATTTTGAAATATTTCATCACTTATTTATTTTAGGAAAGAACTGAAAGAATTTACACGATAGCATTATTTTACTTTTTATTTGCGGGAACATCCTTTGGATCAGGATTGTCCACAAAGCTTATTCCAAGTTTTCGAAGTTGCTCCATGGTTGCTACTTTTACGCTGTCCATTAGTACTTTATTGTCTTCTGTTCTTTTAGATTCCTTGGAATCTCTCTGATTAGAAACCTCCGCTACTGGAGAATTCTGCAGAATCTGATTTACTTGACCCAGGACATTATTGTAAAAGGTCCAGCCAACCTTGGGGGTCCGTTTAGTTCTAGGCTCTTTGTCACTTTCCTCATCACTGGAATATTCTTGCATCTCCACGTGAATACTAGGTTCCGGACTCGGTGGAGGTCTTTCACGAACCTCTAATTCTCCACTGGTTAGTACCAAACTCTCTTCACCAGGAATTTTTTTCCTCTCATTCTCCACAGGTGCAACCTGATTGACTGTTAAGGGAGACCTGTTCTGGAACTGTCGATTTTGTGATATTCGGTCACGTTCAGATACAAAATTCTCTCTAGGAGGTTCTAGGGGGCCATCGTAAGGACTTTGATTTCTTGAGTCATTTTTAAAATCTTTGCTACGTTCAGGACTCTTCCCTACATTTTCACGTCTTTTCAATTCTTCATTGAGACTATGTAAGGCTCTTTGGGATTGATTTTCCAGATTATGCTGCTTTTCCACTTCTCTTCTATAGGCATCATTTCCTCGTAAAAAATCCTGTCTGATATTGTCTAGTTGATTCTGTTTTTCTGGAGATTCCTCTGTGGATGGTGTGGTATGAAAATTGCTACTGGGCTGCCGACTGGAAGACAAGTGACTCTCAGAGTCCTCAATAATATTCTCTAAAGGCGCATTGCTCCTGGAGAAATGATTCTGACTCTTCCTAAGGACTTCGGCCGTGCCATTCGACGACTTACGAAGAATATCACCTGATAAGTTTCCATTAGGTCGATAAGCCTCGTGATCGATTTGCTCAAAAGGACTATTTTGTACAGTAAACTCAAAACTGGTCATCACACCGATCGAAACCTTTTGTTCCAGGATGGCATTCCTAGAGTCCTGACCATTTTTTGCGGCATCCTCGCCATCTAAGGATGTGCTCTCAATTTCCTGTATTTTTGATGTGCTTTGAACCAAGTTCCTCTCAATGGTGCGCGAAGGTCTATGTCGTTCCTTAGGGCTCTGAACGGAATTAGAAGAGTTATTTACAGCGAGAGCTTCGTCATAGGCACGAACGCACATCTGAGAGTTCTGACGAGAATTCTCATGAGAACATGAACACTTGCCTTGTTCCCTCACGTTCTTCTCTTGGATTTTGAGTAATCGCTCTACCTGGGACTGGAGTGACTTTATTTGTTCACTTTGATTGTTCACTAATTGAAGAAGGTTTTTCACGGTGTCCTCATTTTCGGACTTTGGAGCTTGATACCCTGGTGGATAAGGTATTGGGAAAGGATAAAGATGTTCAGGATCGAAATAGGGAGGATACCCATGTCTAGGATACATTCCACCTTGGTACTCGTATCCAGGAATTCTAGGACTACAACTGCGTGACTGGTTAGATCTGTATGGAGTGTGTGGGATCGAATGAATATTCGTTGGATTTTCACTTCTGGGGTAATTTTGTCTACACGAATCACCGTAAGAATTAGGACTTGGATGTTTGGGTGAATTGCGAGGATTGTGCCTGTCGTAAGAATCTTCAGATCGCTTGATTGTTTGTAGCGAGCTTCTAGCATCGGCAGGAGGTCCCAAAATACGATGAACTTCAAACTGATGGGACTGGTAACCAGTATCGGGATATGAGTTATTAGAAAAACCCTCCGATCTCTGATGCACGATTGGTGATATCTTTTTCAGTTCTCGAATTGTATGCAAGTCTCCATATTTATTAAAATTCTGTGTAGCAGCGATTCTGTTACTAAGGCTTGGGTCCGACTGACTATGCTTTAAAGATTCATTTGTCAAAACTGTTTTGTGTAAATGATTTGCTTGGCTTTGATTGTGGCTATGTTCTATTCTTCCTGGATTATACGTATCAGTATACTTCTTCTGTTTCCAAGCAGCATAAGATTCATATTTATCTATACTTGGCGATCGTGTCGTTTTACTTTCAGAAAGGTTGGATACATTTTCAACAGGCTTATCAAAGACAAGAGAAACCTCTGGTACGGTTGGAGTGGCTATACACTGCAAAACACCAATTAATAAATACCATTTCATAAGAAAATATTATCAATAAATATAGTTTTTACACTCACGTCAAATCTAGGAGCAGGTCTAGGAGTAATTCTGGGCTCAAACTCATCGGAAACATTACAAATATCGAAATTCATATTTTAGAAGTTCTTGTAAAAGGTTAATTAATCCCGTTCTTTTCGTTCCAGGTCTACGATACCAGTAGAAAATACTAATAAAATAGCTTAACGAATCACTTACGAAGAATCCCAATAAATAAATAATCCAGGAATAACATAAAGATAAACTGTAAAAGCCCTGTGACAAAATTGACAGTTGTTCCCGCAACTGAACGATCGTCGAATTTCAAAAAAAATCACGAGAGCCAATAGCGTCGCAGCACCAAGAGACTCAACCAATGACGCATAAGTACCGCGAAAAACTCGGTCGCCGTGAAAACTATAAATTCATCGATCAGTGGCTGCGCGCCTTGCCAACTGCGAGAAGGTGTCTTTTTCGAATTTTCCACCATTTTCCAGGATTTTGCACGCGAGGTGTAGCACGCCCACGTCAGCTTGTGTATTGATACAGAAAATCGTGATACGTTCCTTTAAAGAAACTAGAGCTAGGAAGATAATACGAAATAATGAGAAAACGGGGTGTAAAGCATTGAACATAAACAACAAATAAGTTTTCCGGATAATATCTGAGAAATTGAGATATCCCATCGCGCTATAAACATAAAATTGTTGCGTAGATGAGGACTATTGTTTTAATCGTAATTTATAAAGCTTTACGAGCGTTTATTAATATTTCACATCAAGAAAAGACGTAGACCCTCCGTGTGTTTCTCAACATTTTTTTTCTCATAATTTTTATACGCAATCTAATGCATATGCATGATTTCGTTATTTTAAAAAAATTTGATATGAGTCGCAAGCTGTGCATTAAATTCGTTCGATCGAGCAATTGCTGGCGCAATTTGACCGAATATTCCTATCTTTAACGAATAAATTAATCTCGAGTTGGTAAACAGCGTAATTTCTTCGTTTTTTAATCGATAGGGTGACAAGATATTTTGATTTCACAAAATATTTACATCGCTGATAAAAATGGATCACATAAGCGAATTTGACATAAGACTCGAGAAAGAAGCATACTATGCCGGTGAAATGATTCATGGTCACGTAATTCTGCATACTAGTGAAAATTTCAAGCTGAGGTGTACGTAGATTTAATTGACATAATTAATTAAAGAGACAGATTATTTTCAAATTTACTTTTGTTATGCAACCGCCTGATTTGTAAATTTCAATGATTTTAAATATATATATATATATATAACGTTTATTTATGATCCTGATTTTATTTATTTATTTATCCATCCTGTATTCTTTATCCTTGTGAAATGTGTATTACTTAATTAACAATTCTTTGTGTTTGATAGTTTTAAACAATTAATAATTTACAGCCATAAGGATGTCTCTGCGTGGTCAAGCTCATGCAGAGTGGAAAGTCCTGGTAAGCGGAGATCGAAGGAACGTAAAGGATGATCAGTACTTTGTAGATGAAAGACTGCTGATATGGGGTAATGGTAAGTTATTCAGGAATTTTCTGATTCAAGTTGTTTACCTGTACAACGGATAGCTTATACTCTTTGTATTTTCCTTCTAGATTCCTCAGAGGGTCCCATTCCTATCCTACCTCGAGGGAAACATCAATTTCCCTTCAGATTCAATTTACCTGAAAGCGCATTACCATGTAGTTTTGAATCACGTACTGGCTATGTCAGATACTACGTGAAAGCTACTGTCGATAGACCTTACGCAAGTCCTCCTCAGGGCTTAAAGTATTTTACACTTATTGGACCACATATAGATTGTATGGACGAGCAGTACCTTGTCAGTATATATAATTTTATACTTAACGATTATGTATATCTTTATGTATAACTTTCACTGATTCTATTCTTTCAGAAACCAATGATAGGTACTGAGGTCCATGCTTCATGTTGTTTCTGTTGTCAAAGGAATCCTGTTGAATTAAATGCACAGCTAGAAAGAAGCGCTTACGTATGTGGCGAAAGCATAAAGCTCAGAGCAGCTATTGATAACCGCAGCCTCGAGAAAACCTGGCTACAAGTAAAACTTACTCAGGTAAATGATATCTTAAATTACCATCAAGAATACAAAAACTTAATCAATTATTGTCTATTCTAGTACGTCGAGTTTTTCATTGATCGTGGGGTACTAGGTACTAGTAGAGAGCAACAAAAAACTGTTTTGGAATATAAGGGTGAACCAGTAACACCTGGTGCAGCTATGAAATGGGACTCTGCAAAGACAATGAAACTACCAGTTTGCCCACCAACCCTAATAGGAGTCTGTCGACTCATTCAAATATATTATGTCCTGAAGGTGAATTTGCACAAATGGATATATTAATGATACATCTCGTAAAATAATTAATATTAAATTAAACAGGTCAGTGTAGAGCTTGAAAAATCAGGAGAGGACCTACAGATGCATTTTCCAATAACAGTGGCTACGGTACCCTTTAGGATACCCAACATAATAAAGCAGCCCCAGATAAAATATGGTTTGCCTAAATTTCCACCTTTGCATCATCGATTAGTATCTATATATTTATCACATGCATAATTCTACAGAAGTTGCTGCGGAGCATGTAGAAGGTGGTTGTTACGTGGGCCCAGAATTCCTCTTAGGCCAGGTCTACGATGGAACCGACCTAGCTCAGCCACCCTTAATTCTCTACAGACCTGTCTACGTATGCGTGGCTACAGACAAAAGACATCAGGATCACTAACGAAGGTGGGACACCAAGGTGCTCTCTTCCAAATAAACAAACATCAGGGTAATGAGTAAAGAAACAAAAAGAAAAGAACATGAAAATCATGGTATGTCTTGACACTTAATTTTTAATGCTAAAAAGCAAATCACGGTCAATCTTGGCACACTAACCATTAGAATATTTCTAGACTGGTCAGTTAAGAGTTTGATATATATGTTATACACACGGTTATTCAGGGCTATTGAACCATCCGAGGACGGTTTCATGTACTATGGAATAACCGTGTACGTGTTAAACGGATTGCAGAAGGAAATGATAATAAAAAATAAGAAATAAAAAAGGAAGAAAAAGATTCACGAAATGAACCTAACGACATATGAATGCACATGAACCGTAAGTCTACCGGGTGTCGCCATATGGATCATGACTTATTCTTAGCAAAGGTATATACTTTCACGATGACAATACAATGAAAATTTAAAAAATAAATACCCAAAAAGCTCTAGGATGAAATAGAAAACTATATTTCCTTACGTCATCCGGGTGTGCTGTTTTATATATATATATATATATATATATATATATATATATATTTATTTATTTATTTATTTATTTATGTGTACTCGGATGAGATAAATTCTGAACCCTGAGAAAGTTACATAAGGAAGACAGAGAAAGAGAGAGTGAGACACCCGTTAGAATATTTCTATTTGTTGATTGCACCTGTCGATTTTACCCGGTGAAAATTGTACGATCTCCTGTTTACTCGGGCGGGGAATGCATGCTCGATGAATACTTTCTTAGTCAATTACCTTATGTGTAAGAAGAAGAAAACAAAATAGTTAAATGATACAAAGCCCGAAAAAGGATATAGAAATACAAAGGCACTGGGTTGGATCGACAAGGGATGAAATTTATCGCATGCGAATTATGAATGTTAATCATAAGAGTTTTCATGACTACGTTGTCATTTGCGTTGCCAAAAAATATTATAAGATAGCAGTAAAACGTAATGGATGAAAAGAAGAATGTTGAGAGTGAAGAAAGTCCGTTAACTTATTTCTATTACGTATATACATATGCCCAACGTGAATTATATATTGAAGACATATATATACACATATATTTACAGGTTTATACAGATCATAGAGTCAAGTCAAACTTGACAGGTGTCAAGTTTGACTTGGCGTTTGAACTGAATAGTTCTGTATTTAATATTATGGTCCAGATTGCTCCTACTAGTCTTGTGCTGCAGTTCTCAACTGATCAAACAAGACTTTCAGGAACTTTGGTACTCTGTTTATTGTATACAAAAAAAAAAAGAGAAAAAGAAAAAGAGGTACGGAGAAATGCGTGTTGCGTATAGAGATGAAAATAAAAGAAAATTAAAAAAAGAGAAAAGAACGTTATTATCGTTGCTAGCATTAGGCACTTTCAATGTTTAACTTTGTAAGATCTCACAATGTGTAATAAACGTTTAAGTACAAAAAAATTATGCGCGTTATTTACTATTATTCATATTTTGGACTTTGAATCGTAAAATAATTGTCCAACGTTTCCAAGTACAAAACATAACGTGTAATTCTGTCATTTTGGTTTATGTATATACATGAGTGAAACTGAAAGATTTACCTTATACGCTAATAGTTTAATTATTAATAAAGAATAAGAAAACAATTTGCCCATGAGAGTCCGAACCGCACGTTCTCGGACTTCTGACTTCGAGTTCTTCATGGAGTCTCCAGGATGTATCCACATTTCACTTTCAATTCGGATAAAGAAGCACCTTATGCCTGAGTGTCTCTTTGTTTTGTAGTGAGAAATCCATAGGTAGCAATTCAGGTAGAATTCTAACCATAGCCACCAAATCCATTGAAATATTACCTGGATTCGCTTTTGATAAGAGCACAAGTCTGACTCTCACGAATCGACGGGTCAACTTTCGTCCTGCACCATGCAAGCTGGTAAGGCGCTAAAGCCATGAGAGAGTCCAATGCAGATCCACAATGGCGACTCTGCTGCCGAAGCCACAAGAACAAAGGCATATCTTCACATAACTTCCATACTGTTTTGAGTGTTCTCCGTAAAACCAAGTGTTGAAGATGGTGCATCCTGTGTTGTATCCTCCATTGTTTGAGCCTCAATGCCATCAGGGACGGAAGAGGTGCCTGCAGTACTAGCTCCATCATCCCAATTTATCTTAAACCTTGTAACTCGTGGCTTGTCCCCAAGGATGTTCCTTTGTACCTTGTCAAACTGTGGCTGTGTCGGTGGATTCTCTCGTAGTTCAGCATCAATATATTCATTGTTTATGAAATAACCAACTCTTACGAATTCTTGTCCTCGGTAAGAACATGTGAGCAATACTACAGTAACACCAAGAGCATCATTCACTGGGATACGACTTACATCTGGTGGATCAGCTTGGAAGACAAACATGTGTCGACCTTCAGGTATCGGACCAACATAAATAGTGTCTAATACTTGATCAAATTCTTCTGATTCTGCACTACCAACATAAATCATCTTCCATTCCAAATCTGAAAAGAAATAAAAGTTCCATAAAAAAATTGTGCATACATCGCTATGTTAAATACTACAAAATATTCCAACAAATTCAATTAAAATTATGTATTTTTAAAAGAACCTTCTAGCATTCCTTAAGTATCATAACCCTCCCACTCAATGAAAAAAACCAAAGCCATATAAAGAAAGACAAATGAAAATATCATTCTAATTAATATCAATAATACATACCTTCCTTTAGCTCCTCGATACACTCAAAAGTGACTTCGAATTGAAATGGATTGAGAAATGGCGAAGGATTGTCGAGTACGGCCACATTCGCAAGTTGCACCTTAGCCATTGTATAACTTAGGTTATTCACTTAGAGAAAATAAATGAGGAATACAGATAATACAACTTAGATGCCAAGACAATTCTGCGTACGCTACAAAATGTCGCGCACAGCTTTTAGTAAGATTATTATAGACATATAATGACAAGAACAGGAATAAACAAGAACCCCAGAAGTATCGAAGTTGCTTTGGCGGCAAATGAACCGAAAATCACCGTATCCGGTTTTCAGACGACTTGTAACGATAGAAAAAGTTATGAGAAAAAAATATCACTAGGCTAAGAAGAGTTTTTAAAATTTATCAAAAAAAAAAAAAAAAAAGAAAAGAAAAGAAAAGGGAGAGAAAATGAAATAATCACAGCGACATTTCATTGCAAGCATTAATCGCCCCTGTGTATTATTACATAACACTAAAAGACTTCGACAGGTCTCAATAATTTTCAAGAAATGGGTGAGTAATTGTAATTTTTCTACGAAAAATCCTTCTTTAAATATCGTGCACTATTCGAATTTCGTAATATCCGACATGGCGGCCATTTTAACCGTCAAACGAGTCACGGAGAAGAGGAACTGAAAAGATTCTGATACATGCAGCGATAAAATTGCTGAAAGTAGTAAATTGCTAAACCTAAGAACACCATGAAACAATAACTCTATAGAAATATTTATATCACTTCTTAATAATCTTATAATAATGAATTTAATAATTGTTTTGACAAGCGCCCCCACTAGGTACACTTTTGTCCTTAAGCATCATTCAGCGGCACTGTCCAAAACGTTTCTAAAAGCATCAACCAATGAGAATCTCGATCCCAGAAGAAAAAAACTAGATAGTCTCGCATGATTGGTACTATAAGTAAATTTATCCCTAGCGAGATATCTAGTTTAAAATTAGGTTAAAACAAACCCCCCACCGTTATCGCGTGCAACGTCCGCTCCTGCGCGTCGTGGTTTTGCGCACGATCAGATCTCGTCGACCATAAAAATTTCCCAGTAGAGAAAAGATTTGTAGTGTAAAAGTTGATACGTAAGTAAACAACCCGGTTGGAATATTGGCTCAGGAGTTATTAGCGAGGTAACGAGCCATACCCGGGGTAGTTAATCTATTAGCAATTTAGATATTCACAAGGTGCTGACGTGCTAAATGGTCGAAATTAAGGTTAAAACGGGCTGGCCCCTTCTCGAGGGGGGTACTTGGCGACCCCAGCGACCGACTCCGTCTCTTTCTCTGTCTCTCTTAACGATATTCACCAGATCACTGACCTTCCCGAACCTATTAATTCCCGTTACGTCTTCAGATTCGGCCTATATCCTCTCATACCCTCCAGGAAATACTTTTGAATCTCTACGTGTACATCAGAGCTTGAAAATCTGAAGTCTTTTACCTCGGTGACGAAGACACCAGACAGAGAAGGAGTGTACGTGCTCGAGTGAGTGAGAGAGAGGGGGATTGAGTGATACAGTGAGCGTGAAAAGGAGAGAAACAAAGAGTGAAAGAGAGAGAAGATTAGAGATTCTGCGAGTATGCGTGTGAAATATACATGGAGTCCGTCCGATGGACCTATCTCTTAGTTTCTGATTTTCCTCGATGTACGTTTTCTATAGATTGTATATGTCGTCAAGCGGGGGTTCTAGAGGAACATGTATGTCGACGAGAACGAAAGATATACCAATTCCTTGCGTGGGTTAAGGAAAAACGAGTGGGAGTGAGACTCAGTGGTAGATGGAATAGCTATATAATATGTGCGTATATACACTGGGTGTGGATGTATACGTGATATGTGTGTATATATATATATATATGTATATACATAGGTATATCTATATAGTTATAACTGTAGGTATACATCGTCGAGTGGGAGAGGCGTCACTTTTATCCCAATTTCCTTCAATCGTAGCTACCTGCTTATGGACTTGGGTTTATACGGCTCGTTGACGTCTTTTCCGATTTTTAAAGGTTTTTCAAGTGTCATTAGTACGTTTTTGTCACGGTTTCGTATCTGTTTTATGGTTATACAAGACATTTAAAGATCTCTGTGACGTTTCTTCGCCTCCCAACGCCACCAACAGCTGTTTCCGTATCATCCTGACGCGTTCGCGATATTTCAACGGCAAGGGACGGTTCTTCTTGGATTCCTTCTTGCTATCGTGATTTGTCTTTTACGTGAGAATATCGAGATTTTCGTCCTTTCGAGAGTTCGCTGGATTTCGTATTCCTTGGGCGTTCTTTGTTAGGTGTGACAGCTACTGTCAAAGACAATCTTCTTTTAATTGTTCTTGAGGTTTTTTTTTTAGAATAGTGTTGCATTGCATTAAACATATGGTTTTTACAGTTGGTGCATAATTTTGAATTAAAGTAATTTGATAATTTTTTTTTAAATTCAGAATTACACTTTTTATTTTAACTGTTTGTGCATAGTGGATTATCTGTTTCCTACTATTTAAGTTTATCATGGGATTACAATATGCAAAGTTCTTAGTATATCCCTTTTTGGTATACTTTATGGAATTTATTAATGAATAATTTGTATTTGTTTTAGATAGCAAAAGGAAGCCAGCACACCAGTTCAAGTTGCAGGCAGTGTTGGCAATCTAGTACAAAGAAATTAATATAAGCCCTACGCGTAAGTGTTATCAGTGTTGTGTTAGTGTTTCATCGTCTGACTCTAATGAAGTTCCTCCACAGGAATCGTGGGCTTTAAGGGAACCTTTTTTCATTCCCCATTGCCGTAAGTTTTACCAGGCGTGGTTAGCCTAGAGAGAGGATGTCGGTGTTAAATCAAAGCGGCGAAGACGCGGTCGAGTGTCCACTATGCATGGAGCCCTTGGAAGTTGACGACCTGAACTTCTTTCCATGTACCTGTGGATATCAGATTTGTCGATTCTGCTGGCACAGGATTCGCACCGATGAGAATGGCCTCTGTCCCGCGTGCAGGAAGGCCTACTCGGAGAACCCCGCTGACTTTAAACCCCTCACGAAGGAAGAGATCGCGAGGTAAATCCAAGATAGTGAGGTTATGTCCTGGGCGTTATTCCTTGGTGGTTACTAATTGTGTTATGTGTATGTGTCTGTGCATCACTCGGTGATCAGGTTGAAGGCAGAGAAGAGGCTGAAAGATCAGCAACGCAAGCAGCGGGTCACAGAAAATCGTAAACATCTGGCGAACGTGCGCGTTGTGCAAAAGAACCTCGTTTTCGTGGTCGGCCTCCCGATGCGGTTGGCAGATGCCGACGTGAGTGCTTCTTATCAGAGAGGATTAGTTCCATAGAAAAGCTTTTATTAGTTGTGTCGCGAAAAGACAATTGAAATGTTTATCATGTGTTCCAGGTATTGAAGAGGCATGAGTACTTTGGGAAGTTTGGGAAGATTCACAAGGTTGTTATCAATCAGAGTACTTCCTATGCTGGATCGCAGGGACCCAGTGCCTCGGCCTATGTCACCTACCAGGTTAGTGTGATCCGTTTCTATCTCTATAAAATGTTTTGTTATAATGAAAGCAATAGGATGCTTATGATTGAATTAAAATAGCGACAAGAGGATGCGCTCAGGGCGATAGAAGCAGTGAACAACATCGTCGTTGATGGTAGGACGGTTAAAACGTCCTTAGGCACGACAAAGTATTGTTCGCACTTTATGCGTAATCAGGCCTGTCCAAAGCCAGACTGCATGTACCTGCATGACCTGGGCGACCAGGAAGCTTCCTTTACCAAGGAGGAGATGCACCAGGGCAAGCACCAAGAGTACGAAAGAAAATTAGTGCAATCCCTGCACGCTCACGCCTCGGCCTTACAGCGGTAAAATCCAGCAGCTATAACACACCTTTGGAATAAAAAGCTAAACGTTTGAATTATTCTGTTCATCAGGAAACCAACACCTTCTCCACCTTCCACTGGGAGTATCGTCCGGGAAAACGGTACTGTCAATTCACAGTCTAAAGAGGCCTGGCCTTCGTTACAACCAGGCCAAACAAACAGTAAGCTTCCACCTTAAAGAATGCACTATATATTTTAATCATACGGTGTGAATAATTATTAATTTCTCTTCTACTTCTCTAGACACACAGTCAAACGGCAAGGAGTCTTCACCGCCGACGCAAACCTCTACAACGCAATCAAACTCGATGAATGGTACTGGTGGTAGTAATCCGGTGCAACAGAATCATGCAAGTTTGTCATCCTCTCAGAACAACAACAACAAAGGAGAAAACAGTGCGGGCTCACAGAGACGTGGCAAGAGTAATAGTGAAAGCAAGGCACAGGCTGCCAGGAATAAGCATAAAAACTCACAGAATAAAGAAAAACACGGCACGAGTACGAGAACAACATCCAGGTCGGAATCGAGCTCAGGTCCCCAGGTCTCTTCCCAAACAACCGTTACCAAGGAGGGCAGGAATTTCACCGGAGACACACCAAGGGACGAACAGACGTCATCGTCGTCGTCCTCCGCGATACATAAAACTGCAGGACGCTGCAAACCTAATCCACAGCAACAATTACATCCACAACAACAGCAACAACAATCACAATCTGCACAGATAAAAAAATCTGCTCCAGAGGAAGTTAAGGTGAATGGACTCCTGGAGAATGGTGAACGCAGCCAATCCGAAAGCGAAGCTGAACCTCAGCGCGAAGGAAGCACACCAGCCAGTACTGTTTCCAGTTCTGAGGATTCCAATCCAAATCACAATGGCGAACGACTTATGGAATCCGGTGAGGAAAATGGTGGCACGGCTGTGTTAGGTGAGTTCTTTATGCTCGCTGTTATTTTTCTCATTATCGACTGCGTGCTCCTTCGTTGTTGACAATCTTTTTATTTTTTTCTCTCTTTCACTCTGTCCCTTCTCTTCTTTTTTTCTGTCAAAATCGAACGAAGCCATTTTGTCAGAATACTCAACATCCATCAATGCTCTCGTCAGTAATGTTTCTTGGCCAAGCATTGTCCAAACTCCTTTATTGAATTCGTCTTCGATATTTATTATCATGTCAAAAGAGGATCATAGAAAGGTGGAAAAATGAAGAACATGTGTTATTCGAATGTAGAGAAAGAAACCATTAATTTGGTCTTATGGTAGTTTCTATGTTTTATCCTTGAAAAGACTAATCTGTACTAGTCCTGGATTGTCCTAAGAATTTTTTCATCAAGCGCATAGGGATTTAAAGGAACTGGAGAAAAAATAATACTCAATGAAAGTGATGAATCGACTTAAGGTCAGAAACTTATAACTTCAATACATAGAATTCGCGATAATGATATAGTATAAGTGCCATATGGTGCTGAATGATGGTCAAAGAACAAAGAGAACACATGTGCCTCTCTATCCAAACAGTATCTAAATATATATATATATATATATATATATATATATATATATATATATTCCTCAACGAGCATAGAGATAAAAGTGATATGAAATACCACGTTACACACATCCGCAGTATAGTTATATTAGTACTGTATAGGCAAATATGATATATTAAAAGTTGATTAATACTATATGCCAAAATAAAGAGAGTTCATCAGAAAACAACATCGAAGTCGTGTTTTATGTTTTGTTTCTGTACGCTTACTATACTCTTATCCTGAGACTTGTAATACCGGGTTATATTACGATAGTAGAATTAGCCGCGAGCCCGCGAAAATCCTATGTCCAGGAATCTGAGAACCTTGTGTCAGGATGATTAGTTGTGCATTTAATTTTTTTTTTTTTTTTTCTTGATAAGAAGCTCAGTGTCAGTGTGTCGATTATCCGATGAGAATGAGTCTGTACCGCCGAGCAATAGAATAGATATGTACCGTGCCGGTGAATGTTATCCGGTTTCGTATGCACCAGGTAAGTATTGATAAACAGTGCCAAATAATAGATTGTGGGACTGTGACAAGGTAGTGACGAGGATAGATTAGTTTCCTGGGCGTAGGTGTACGTGGCTCCGGTTTATAGCTATGTTATGATAAATAATTTAATTCACGTGTAAAAGAGTAATTTTTTAAATGATGGTGCTGTTTATTCTGGCATTGACGGAGACGCCGCAAAAGGGAGTCGATCGCGACTCGTAGTGTAGAGGTCTGTGCGTGTCGTCCCTAGGTACGTCACCGGCTAGCACGAACTCCTCCCAGGGTGGAAACGTTCAGCAACCTCCACCAGGACTGCAGTGCAATTCGCTGGTCAACGGCTCCCAAACGCAACTCAACCATCGATCCATCTTTCAGGCGGATAATAACAGTTTCTTCAGCTCGAACAGCTTCCAGAAAATATCTACGGTTGTCACCTCGACGCCACCTACCTCTCAGACAGGCACGTAATGTCCTTAGAATTATTAGAGGAATTAAATTAGAAAGAGAAATGGAAAAATTGTGACTTCACTCGAGGGATACTTAGCTCTGCCATATGTGTATAATGAGGTATCAGTAGTGATTGTAAGTGGAGGAGGTTCAGGTGGAAGATATTTGTCATACAACATCATCAGGCACTGATCCATCCTGGATGGGAACCTGGTGAATTTTCAGGAGGTCACGTTTTTCTTTGTTTAATTCGAGCAGGGTTCTTATAGAGGTTATTTCCTTTAACGTACAGCGAATCAATCTCTCGACTGGACGAGTACGGGTTTGGCTGCCATACCGGACTCCTTGCCCACAGTACACTCCAGTGAAGATTGGCAAGCAGCTTTTGGATTCCAGCCGGAATCTACCAGGTCGAATCATGTCGCCAGGAAGTCCAGTCCTACTGGTTCGCCTGGGGTTAATTTCAATGAGGACTTCATCGATGGCGAGGTCTACACGAATTCACAGTTCACCGCGAATATCACTGAGAACTCGGCCACCTTCGCCTCGAGCATTCTTGTTAATTCACCAGCCTCCAAGTTCATGGCTGACTTCCAGCAGAATTCACTTAGGCAAAGGCTTACTATGCAGGTGAGTTGAGTGTGGGAGTATCCTTGTTTGTTTGATATGAGAGGTCTCGCCTACCATGTATAAAGGCACAACAGAACCAGGAAAATTGCGAATACATCAAACAGAATGGACATGCCACCCTGGACGAGGTACACAAGCATCACGAAACGGGCGCCGATGTCAAACCTGAAGATGATCTCGGTTTCGATCCATTCCACGAGACTCAGAAGGCACTGGCGGAACTTATGGAGAATGAGATTCAGTTGCAGCAGCAGAGGTTGTTCCAGCAACAGCAACAACAGCGGGAACGAGAGGAGCAAAACAGAGCGCAGCAGCAACAGGGGCTTGCTGGTCTTGGTCCACAACACTTCCCGCAGGTAGCTAACGCGACTAGCAATTGCGTAAATTTCTCATGATCTTAAACAATGTAACCTGAAACTTTATTCTCTCATTGTCTCCAGGTTGCTCACATAGCTCATCTACAGCAACAGGCGCAGCATCTGCAAAACCTGCAGGCGCTTCAACAATCGCATTCGCTTCTATCAAGGCTTCCACAGAATCTACTACCCCCGAGTACAGCACCTAGTGCAGCACCAGGATCAGTAACGGCGAGTAACCTTGCACAGCGTAGCAGGTTACCACCACCAGGATTTCCAGGTTCTGCTGCAAATCACATGAACTCTTTTGGCTTGGGTATACCCAGGCCTGCGCCGACGAACAATGCTCTCTCGGGTTAGTTATTCATCTCATCAGTTCACTAGGCAGACGTACCCAAGTATATCTGTTCCTGGGGATACGATGTATCCTAGAGCGAGGTATCAACGGCATCCTTTTGCCAAGTGCCTCCAGGCACCTTGTTATGCGCTACAGAATTATTTATGTCTGCAGGTAGTAAGATATTGCCGTTCATGAGTCATTCGTCGGGCGTGCTGTTCACCGGGACGCAGCCATCCCAGCAGACGACGTACTTGCCCAATGGCAATCCATTAATTAACGCCCCAGGTAATTTTCTAATAATCATAACTATCTAATTCAGCAATCCCAATTGCTCACCGCAATATTATCTTTCATCTGCAGGGGTCGGCAAGTGCGCAGGAGATGCTGCAGTGTACAGTCTGAAAGATTGGTGCGAGATAAATAGTCAGCAGCAGCAACAACAGCAGCAGCAGCAACAGCAGCAACAATTCCACCATCAACCCCTTCATCAGAAGGGCGGCTGGAATAATTTTGGACCCATCGCCGACTGGACCTCGATCGATCCCGCCATTGTTAGCTCCTCCAGGCCTCTACCGTTCCAGGCTACCGGCACCTGGCAATTTCCACATGCTCATCCGTCGCACACTGTGTCTCACAATGCGCAACAGGTGCGACACCATATTTCCTTACCACGATTACGTTCCCTGAACTTATGGGTGCAGCGCTTGTATCTCATATTTGACCTACACTCATCACTTCGAGCACCATCCTTCATATTTACATCCGTCTAATCTTTAACATGACAGGAGCAGAACGCACCACAGCATTGGGCAATGCAGCCGCCTCCTGGCTTCGCTGCGCCAGCGTCCAGCGCGCAACTGAATAGCCAACAGCCGAGCACAGCTGCACAGCCGCACACCAAACTCATCTCTGCAGGGTCGGAAATCGAGAGTGAGTTATACACGATGAACATACTCCTCACTTGCTCTTAATTTTCGTATAAAAATATCACTGAAACTCTAGAGAATACCAATTGTGTCTGTGCAGACTTGTAAACGCGTAGTCAAAAGTGAGAAGAGGATTCGAAGAGAGCAGAGTCGCAACGCTATCGGACTTGGGAATTTGGTGATGGTGGCCGTCGAGGAAACGAAGAGAAAAGATAAAAAAGAAGAATACTTCAAGAGCCAGAAACTGCGAATATAAAGGAGATCGTAATGAGGGACTCAAATAAAGCTAACGATAAGAATGGCTAATCACTCTATCGAAGTGTGCCCAATGACGTACGTCTTCTTCTCGATCTCTGTCTCTCTTTACTCTCTCTCTCTCTCTCTCTCTCTCTCTCTCTTCCATCTCTCTATTTCTTTCTTTTCCTCCATATTTGTATCTAAGTGTAACCCACTGCGAATGGACCAAAAACGAATACGTGGTTAATGTGAATCGAAATCGTCGCCATGCGATTCCACAATGATTTAACGCGGCATGGTATACTATCCCCACGTATTCTTCTCGAAGACGATGTTATTTAATATATATGAAACCAAGAAAATGTCATTATACAATCCAGGATGGTCTAGCGCCTCGTATGTTTTCTCGCTTAATCCTCTTTCTCCTTTCTGGAATATATGGTCGAACTCCAGGAACGAGAGAACGTGCACTGGCCACCAATTGAATCTCCTTCGGTCCTTCGTAGATGCTGTGGTCCATTTACGAAGAACCGAAGGACACATGTCACAGGATAAACTTACGGAAGCGATTCATCCCTTCTGGTAAGGAGTGAAAGGACTCACGCAATCAGTAATGGAGAACTTACGTGTTATATATTACATATATACGAATACAGGCATTCAAGTATCTAGATTAAACAGTGGAAGCACGTTACAGAGGGCAATCGAAACTGAACGGGGATGACCTCTCCAGGAACTTTGTTCTCTCCCGTGCACGACCTGGACGTTAAGGACAGTCGCAAAGACGGGAGATGAACCTTATCCGTATGCCAACGCTTAATCTGTTAACCTTGATATTTCATTTTCTCTCGTATAACGACGTCGCAACGTGGCAAAAATATATCCTCCCGTTACCTCAAATTCGACTGATGGGAGTTCGAAGGTCACGGGAGGATCATTGTCAAACGATGCGAAGAGGATTCTAATGTGAGATAGAAGGAGAGATGGGAGAGACGCGTGTCTGACAATGGATGATGGCGAAAGCGAAAAGCTTAAAAAGGGCTCTTTTCGAAACTCGTTCATTATTAATAGGCCGGCTAGGCTTAGATAATTCACGTCGAAGGCGTTGACCTGGAAGCCCGCGAGGAGAACCAGATGATGTCGATATATATATTTGAAGTGGGAGAGAAAGAAGCTACAAGGATATAAAAGAGAAAGATAGCGAGTGAATAAATAAAGTGTTAAATTGATTTGCGGCATTATGATTAAAAGAAGAGAAATGTGAGAGGACGAATTCGATTAAAGCCTGCGGTGTAAAACGTATTGTGACGTGATGAATGAAATGCGATTATTATTGAGAAGACATGATGAGGATGATGATGATGATGATTATTATTATATAAAAATTCATTGATTTAAGGTAATCGAGAAATATACGATATGCGAGAGCAATGGTCGAAGCGATCGGTCAGTTGTACGTTTCTATTTATATTCCAGATCAATCCAGAACCAAGCCAATCCCAAATAATATACTTGGAGATACAATCGGCAATGCTTTATGTCAGATATAAATATTCACTTTTATTATAACTCCAATTGCTTTTATTCCACAGTACGTGAGGCGTTATGATAAAATAATACAAGATATATTCCAACAAGTGCTATATCATATCAGCTTTGCATACCGGCCGATGCTCTAGATTTTAAAGGCTGTAAAAGTATTCAGATTTTATGCCGATTGTTATAATAACGTTCTTTTCTTTGTTTATGTTTTCTTGTCCAGAGCCGTCAATTCAGTCTCTACAGCGTCAAATATATCCAAACATAGTCTTCCGCGCGGATATCGGAAACGGCTACTCAGGGTCTGCAGAACGTTGCTGATTTCTTGCAAAATTTCAGTCAATATTGTGTGACTCACTTTCTTCTTTATTCTGTTTCGCAAGCGACCTTAGACTCTTCCTAGTAAGACCCCAAAAAGCTTCAGGCTTGAGACCCTCTTGAGCTGCAGTGAATAACCATCCCATGTGGATGCCACATCCTGTACAAAGTGCTATCGTCCACGCGTACCTGAGTAAATACAATGGAAAATAATTAGTAAAAGTTTATACCATTTAGAAGTCACTCGGATACTTTGTTTCACTCACCCTGGAAACCAACTGTATTCTGTCGAAGCTGGTTCTCTGCTTCGCACCAAGTTATATGCCTTGTAAAGGGTAATTGTCTCGTGTATGACCCCACCCAAATTGCAATATGCATTTTGTGGTCCCTCTTTGCTCATTGGAAACATGTCCGACTGTTTACCAATCATTATATTACAGTTGCAGCACTCGAAGATCCCATCCTGCTTTTAATTAAATGATATAAAATTCTTTGTCGAAGAGTTGGACTAACAAACTTTATACAATTCACCTTGACTAAGTAGATAAGTTCTCGCTGCAACCTAGATATTGCACAATCGTAATTCAGCAACATAATTCTTTGACTGTCGTCCAACAATAGATTCTGTGCTACCCAAAAGGATAGTTCTGTGGGATCCTCTGGTATATTGCTACCTCCTAAATGTTATAATAAATAGGAATAAAATTGGCCAGAATGTAAACAGATTCTACTAGGAGTATATAATTCAGTTTACGTACTTAACTCTATGAAGTGAAGGTACTTTCTTATCTTTAGGGATAATCTTCTTGGATCATACTGCTTATATACCCAGGATGGCCAAGCTGTTACCATTGCATCCATTTTTTCTATACGATCTAGTTTACGTTCCTCTTCCTGATTTTTTGGTTTCAGTCTCAAGTTATTTAGAGAAGCTAGTCGAGCCTCTAAAAATGGATGTCCAAGTGTGATTTCAGGAACAATCTTTACGTTTGCTGATATCTTTCCGTAACCCTGAATTGAAAACATATAATGTCTTAGCACTGGAAAATAGCATTTCCATAAAGCATCAATTACTAAACCTGTATCACTCGTAGGATTTTAAAACGTTGTCTGCCTTTTGCTTTTACACGGAATCCTTGTGCTTGGTTGCCTTCCATATATTCGTATATCTCTGCTGTTGTACCAATTGGTACCATTTCATTGTAATTCAAACAGACCACACCAAATGTACGGTCACTCTGGATACACTTTTGGAGCATGTCTATGGTTGGTTTACCAAAAACTGTTATTGGAAGGGTCTGCCCAGGAAACAATATTAATGATTGTTTTACGAATAGAGGTAAGTTCATATAGATTCCATCATCCAATATTGTCCTTCCACGCAACTCCTCCAAGTTATTTCCCAAGTACTAAGATTATTATTTAATGTTGAGTCAGGATAATTAGCAAGCTTATATACAGATACAGATACTTACAGAATGTATAGCTGGTAAAGTTATATCAAAAGTATTCTCCAAAGGAGCTTCGGCATCAGTGCTATTGTTAATTGAAAATGGTTCCACGGCATTTGGTTCTGGTCTTATTACTATCTCTAAACCTAGATTATAATCCATTTAAAACAGTTTAAACTATATAATCACACATCTAATTAATAAGATATTGCTTTAGACTATTTGCATACAATACTATATACATACATATATGGTAAAAATGGTTCAATATTTTTTTAAATATATTATTTACTACCGTTATTCACATCTCCGGAATCGCTGGATTCTCCGTCACTCTCGACATCTACGTTCATTATTTACTTTGCCTTATTTTCAAGAAAGAATTGCCAACAAATAAGAAGTTATTTTGTAAATTTATGAAACGTCAAACAGCACAGAATTGCGTACAAATTCTTGCCTGACGGTGTTGCCATCTCTCGAATTTTCCTTAAAGTTCATCATGACCACAGTCAGCATACAAGTAGACCATACATTCCTGTGTATTCTGTGTCTTGTAAACTTATATGAAAATATATACCTATATATACAAAAAGGAAAAGGGCAGATATATAGCATTTCAAAGGATGAAGGACATTGATAGGTGTCAATGATACCCTTGTTGCGTGACGTTATGCCCTATAAGATGTTCAGCTTTTACCTTTTCAGTTAATGGTTATAGATATTGTTACTATACTAGTATTGCTTTTCAGCGACCTCTTGTGAGAAATTCTACAACTCTATAAAAGTTATATTCGCGCGAGTTGCGATTACTGCTTATTGTGTTGCCAAATAAACTAATATTTATAATATAGATAATAAACTGATAATATTAAATGATTGTCTCTTAATTAATATACTTCAGTATTAGCCTAACGTATGATTGGGATACATTTGTAAGAATGGAAGCTTTCTTACAAAGTGACCAGGAGTCGGATTTAACCAAGAGTTCATCAAAAGTAGGATTGATTCTTATTGGAATAACTGGCAAGTGAACGATGGTAAACTGTATTTCTTTCAATTTTATCATCTTTTGAGCTTTTTAATTGTTTTATATGTTTTTATTGAATATAGGCTGAGTTTAATGTTTTCCTTGGACTTAATGGTTATAATAAATCATTCCAGTATTATATAACTACTAGCAAAATTAGAAGGATTCATCTATTTCTTACAGGAGGAGTTGCTGTGGCGCTCAGTGTGATTTGTGTTCCATTCGTAAGTCCTGCACTGCGTAGGATATGTTTACCATATGTTCCAGCCACGACGCAACAGGTTGACAATGTTTTACATGCATTGAAAAATCAATCTGGATCTTTAATTGATTTGGGTAGCGGAGATGGTCGAATAGTATGTATTATCCTGTATAATTTTAGTTGCATAAAAGAATAACGACTACAGATGATATTTTATGTTCAAAGGTTTTTGCTCTGGCAAAAGCTGGTTTCAAGGCAGACGGTGTAGAACTAAATCCTTGGTTGGTACTTTATTCAAGACTTGCAGCAGTTAGCCAAGGTATATCTGCGAAAACATCTGTCTATAGAAAAGATCTATGGAAATTCAATTTAAACAAGTATGACAACGTTGTGATATTCGGTGTTGAACAAATGGTAAGGATAATTTAAAAGTTAATATCATTTTTTAAAATACATACTAATCCTAACTGATATCTCTAGATGAATGATGTCGAAGAAAAATTCATCAGAGAATTACGAAGTGACTGTACTGTAGTAGCCTGTCGA
Source organism: Hartigia nigra (assembly GCA_031001745.1). Taxonomy (NCBI): domain Eukaryota; kingdom Metazoa; phylum Arthropoda; class Insecta; order Hymenoptera; family Cephidae; genus Hartigia; species Hartigia nigra. Next base: position 465,199 of record JARPRG010000495.1, on the reverse strand, counting down.
TTCCCTCTACCTAATGCAAAGCCATTCAATATAATAGGCCACGGTGTGGACACCGTATGGGTTTACAAAACTCCCTTAACGTTATCAAGGTAATGAAACATTAAAGATAAAATAAAAGGAATTGGGGAAAATCTACAGACAATCATTAAGAACTTTATTGTATCCATGTACAGCACATAGTGATATACTTTTGTCGAAAAATTCAGCTGTCTTTCACAAAGAATTGTCCAATAAGATTTGATCCACCAATAATTGGAATTGTCATGTGGAATATCGTTGACAGGATAGATAAGCGTCCTTGTTTGTACATGGAGCTTAAGTGAAGTAAACTTGGCAAAGTAAAAACATAAATAAGTCCACTGATGGCACCAGTGTATCTTATGATTGTGCCAACGTGGGGCATGAGAGCTGCGAATAACACGCATATGGAGACAATTAGAAAATTCACAATCAGTACGTATCCTCTGGCGTAATCTGACCTCTTGAATATCGAGGATAACAATTGAATGCGTAGCATATACGCGATAAGAGGATAAACTGTGAAGAGTTGGAAAAGCAGTACCATCCTGGCACCCACTGTCAATCCATCCCATTTTTGAAAATTATTTAGAAAATTCTATAACAATGTAAAACGATATTATTAGATCTATAACAATTTTAAACTACATTTTCTGTTATCTATTGGGAATACTTACATCTTCAATACAGGATTTTGCCAGTGGAAAGGCAATGTAAAATACAACTCCCACTAATACATATGTCAAGGTTACCAGTATGTAAGCTATTGTTAAATCTCTGCCCTAGAATTCATGTAAATTTTATTAATCCTTTACTCTCTAATAGTGCATGGTACGGATTACCAGATTTTCTTTGTTATTCTATTACTTACGTTCTTACGTTGATCACGATTACTCTGCATTATCGTAATGATTATGTTGTGAATGAAGAACGATAAGGCTAGCATGCCTGATAAAGCTGGAAAAGTTGATTTCAATTGCCAGCTTGTTTCCCAGGAGGTTTTGTCTATATTAATTCCCCAGGAGGCTGATTTTACTATCACGAATACAATCAAGTAAATGATTGACACTGTACCTGAGAATGGAATTACGATAATTTAACTGTACATAACACAATTATATGTGTGGTGTGATGTCTTGCCTTTACATATGGCGGAAAAAGATCTGATATATTACCAAGGGAATTGAATTTCGTGAAGAAAGTAGTACTGTTGGAGTTTAATAACGGAAATATTAGGAATGCCAGAAAAATTGGTACGGTTTTGTAAAGGTCCCACAGTGGGCCTAAATTGTCGTATGATCTATCGACTACGATCTCTATGTTGCTCATATTATAGACTTCTTGCTTGGGACAGAGAACTGCAAGAACAAAAAAAAAACAAAAAAATAATAATATATTATAAAACCAATATAATAATGCGAATAGAAACATAATGGGTCTTACTTTCTGGAGGAACAGAATTATTTACGATAGGTGGTTCTATGGGAAGCCCTGAAATGTTATCTGCAAAAATAAACGTTAGGTATAAATTATATAAAATTCAGTAGCAGCTTATTGAAAACTTGAACTCACCGTAAAGAAAATTCACAGAATTATATAGAAAGTTTGACATGAATATCCAATAAGCAATATTGGCACCTAATAATACCATAACACTAAATATCTTAGCAACATATTCTGCACAGGGTCCAAGGAAGATACGACTCAATTCTGTCACTTCGATTCTCTCATCACCACCTGAAGGAAAATCAAATGTATAAATTGGTAATAAAGAATGTAGTTCTTCTCTTAGAGAGAACATATATGATACATTCTTACCATGATATCTGTGAACCTGAAGCAACTTGTACGCAGTGTAAAGACAGAGACCACCCATAGCGAGTATAAGAACTATACCAGGAATAAATCCTGCCATAGCAATTCCCCAAGGCATCGTCAGAAGCGATGATCCAAGAATAGTATTCCATATCGAGAATCTATGGTAAATAAAAATTCTATGTTACAAAGAAATTATATTCCTCATTCTATATATACATTTCATTCATTATGATAAAGATGAATAGCATCTTCTGGTCATTAACGATAAGGACTCCCTATTGACGTAAATTCGCCAGCTTCCATTATCAAATTTCAGCTTTATTAATTTAATTGAATATAAATATATTGAATCATACTAAAAGAAATTTTTAAATATAATTTTCTATTTATTGTTAATATTAGTACTGATCAAATCGAATGAAACGTCATTAGCTGTTTTAGGTATATAATATTCGAGTTATAAATTTGATTCATAATAATTCATAGATGATTCTCAAGGGTTCAATGGTACATGGGACAGTTTCTCGAGTTCTTCGATCCCGAGGTTACGCCAGGTCACGGTTACGGACTGTCTGGCCTTCTTCGAGAATCCTCTCAGTTATCAATGTGTTCGCCAACGGGAACAGAGATTACACAAGAAGAAGGATTCGCATTGGTTTAGAAATAAGTCCTGCCGGACGAATGGCCTTTGCCGGGTAGTTACCCTAGCTAAGGACGTTGACCTGGACCAGTCTGTTGCCCGGGCAACAGACGTAGCGCCACCCTTCGACTAGAGTCTTCACTATTTAACTCTAACCTTGTATTTATAGTGTAAGGATTCGCCTGTCGCCGCCCGTGGCTCCTATATATTTTTCATATTATTGTACTCTAGTTTAATCGGCCCTGAGGTTCACGACCATGCGTTGAAAACTAAAGCGAACAATCTACTGCACCCCCATGTTGGGGTTGCAGGATTTGATCCTGTATAACTCATAGTATACGGGATAAATATACAAGATTTTATCCCTTCATCCTGGACTGCAATGTGTAAGAATTTTATTGTGTATCTACATCAATTTTATATGGTGATAAAGGGTTTTTATTCATTGTCGAATTTGGTTTATGAAAATATTGCTTGCGCAACTTAATACTTTAATCACAAATGTTTCCTTATGCAATTTTAAGTATAACGTGAAGACTCGAGGTCATTTTTATATCGTTTTAGCTTGTGAGCTTTTTTGTTTTTTTATACTTTGCTTTTTTTGTTTTAATGCTTTTGTTTGTTAGAAGTACATTATCGAATGGAGTTTCTTTTGTATTCTTTCAGAGACTAATCGAGCAAGAGAGTGATAAAAAACTTAGTAGCCTTCAGTATCACTTGACAAAACGTGAAAGGTAATATGTTTTGTATTGTATTATATCACTTTAATTCCTAGTAAGTGTATCCATGATATTGCTTTTTGCTTTGTAATATAATATCATATTTTTTGCTTGTACACGAATCTACTGGATGATATAGTTTGAAAAAAATGCATAAAGAAATTCTGATGCAAGTTCTGTTGATTTATCCATCAGCTATTACATATCATACAGCATTAAAGATAAACTAAGTTATGTGTTATCAAAGTCTTTGTTTCTTAAAATAGAGAATCACATATACATCTTAACAAGACGTAAATCAATCCTTGAATCTATTGTTGTGTCACCCTTATTGTAAAGGGAATAAAGAATATAAAATTCGAAAATCACTCGTCTTTATATCATCGTAGTGCAGTTTTCTATTTCAGAATTACTGAACTAAGAAACAAAAAGTTTGAGTATTGAGTACACTAATAAACTACTCACATGGTCACTAACGAACTTTGTTTGGGTATCAAGTCATTGAATGGTAACGGATTGGCATTTTGCATCATGGAACGTGTTCCTGGATAATAATGCCCAGTCAAATCCTTGACATGACAATCCTGATCCGGTATAAATCTCCCATCTTTAAGAAGCTGAATAAAAATACAAGACAATAATAAATATCATATTGAAAGCCAAAGTAGCAAAACTATTTTTATCAGAAGTCAACCAAAACATTAATACTGCTTAGGCAATATCCAACAAGTTATATTTTATATTCATGAAAAACAGAATTCCTTTATCAATTCCAATTCATAATTATGAAATTAGTATCCTCCTTTTTGTTAAATAATATTCTAATCACATATTATGTAAATAAACGACGCAGCACTAAACAGTGCACATAGAGAAGGTCTCCGGTTGAAGGAATTTTTGACCCAGACCTTAACTGACTATCCTAGGTCAATAAGATTTTAAGAGGTTTTGTTTACTGGATTTTTATTAGTTGCGACAGTTCTTAAGTTCAATAATTGTCCCATCACAGATATGAAATCCTCGCAAATATTAAATTTAACATTAAACATTAAAGAAGAGAGAATTATTCAAGAAGTCAACCCTTTTCACTTACCAAATCTGTATTGTGAATCTCATAGCATCCTTCGCGTTCATAGAGTAAAGACGACGCGATAGTGACAGGTGATGACATTACCAGTGGACTATCTTGTACCAGGGGTGGCAGTCTTTTAGGGAGTACTGATACGACTGAGTTAAAACTGGCTGCTCCTACGCTCCCATACCTTTGTCACATGTGTAAAATATTACTAAACTTAAATTCGTATTGTCTTTTATGTTTAAAGCCAGTTCGAGATTGAATTCTTCCGATTGCCTGTTTACCTGGACGATTCACCAGTGGGACTCGAATCCAGGTCGCTTGTTTCCGAATCCGGGAACATAACGGGGCCGACGCTAGCATGCGAACCGGATGATAGTAATGGAGCACTCTCGGATCCGCTATCCTGTGGAGGAGACATCTCGCCGACACTCCAGGCATGTCTATGCGGTTTTCTGTCGTACATTCTTTGCCTGTATTTAGTTCCTGTAGTATAAAAAATTCATTTGAAAGTAATTAGAGGTTCAGAGATTATCAAGGTTCTTGTGTCACTCCAATCATCTATCTCTCTTATATATATTCTTACCTAGGCCCTTTGCTGAACTTTCACTCTCTGTGGATGGCGTACTAGTTCGAGGTAAGAATCCACCACCTACATCTGTGACTTTAGTCTGAGGTGGTGTCCTAGGCTTCATTTGTTCTTGAGGACGATCTTCCTAATACCTTATTACTCTTTAACGCTCATACACAGCTCTGTCGTTTGTCGATTTAACTCTGCGCACACAATCGTTGGACATCATGTTACTTTCTATGCCAAAGGTCTCACTGAAGGAAGTCAGAGTGGACTTCTGGGTTGACTTAGGATATCCTGAGTAAATGAGCAATGCCTATCTGTTAGTTCGAGAGAAAGTTTCGTTCTAGAGAGAGACTGCTACACGCTTTTCTAATCTCACTAGTTTCATAAATTTGGATCTTGATACAGTTCTTGTAGAAGACTTAACCGGCACTGTCTTACTCGGCAAATTTACTTTCATTACGTCTTCTACGCTTCGTGTAACCAAATCAAAAGTTTCTGGAGATTTTAGATTAAAATCTGTGTCTTGCACTGAGAGACCCGTACGGTACTGAAAGTTCAACCGAAGAGGAACATGTGACTATATTGTTAGTCTTGAAACTTATATCAGTCATCCTTGACGTAACTTGCCCCCTCCAGATTTTTCACTTTACCTTATCGCCTCCTTCGTACGTTCTTTGCCTGTTATTCCTTTTTCTATCTATGAAAGTCACTTCCAGAAATAGTCTTATTCACGTGCTTTACTCGGAGAACTTTTGCATGTTCTTTTGTATATTAGAAAAAGATGTAGAGCGTTGAAGCTAGACACGTGAATAATTCAAAACTTTTGGCTACAAGACCTTAGAAATGAGAGGAATTGAATCAAAAAGTGTAGATGTGACGTGATGACGCTATGTCGAAAAACTTATCTAATGCATGAAATTTTTTGCATGTTTTTATCTAAACAATTTCACAAGGACTCGAAATTATTCGCGATTATTCATTACTTCGCATTTTCTTATCAAATCTGACCTATATTCTTCGTATCGATATGCAAAAATTGAAACAATTCTTTCTGTTACAAGTTCATGTCCAGCCAAAGAGAATTTTATTTTTCTCGTTCCTGGTCCAGATTATTTCACTTAGCTCAATATCGCATAAAATATGCTCAGACAGAGACCACTGTCATTGTCTAGGGTTTAATATTGCTTTTGAAAATCTACAAATTTCATTAAATGAGTACATTTGGATTGACCTATATTTTAGCATCACGTCATAGATGAGACGATGGTTCATTACTCTTTTACTTTTGATTGATTTGACACAAATCTCATTATAAGTTGCGATAACCCAAAACCGGTTCATAGTCTTATATGAGACTTCGAAGATTATTCAGCTCTCTGATAGCACAAACCAAAGTAAAACAGTAACGAATTCTCTGGTAACATAAAAGAACTAGAAAATTATTACTTCACGTATTTTTCTTCTTGTAGTGCCTTGGCCTTAGATAACCATCCGGATCACAAGGCCTTATTATATTTTTTTTTTTACTATAAAAAATTAAAAATACATTGTTTCGCAGACCTCGCAGGTATTAATTTACGTAATGCTTTTGATGTTAATTGATTCATAGAATATAACAATTAATACGCTAAAGGTTCTAAAGATAATGGTACAATTTATTCTATATTATTATTTGTGTTTCTTACATGAAAATTAAATTCAAAATTGCATATACCGCACTATAGAGTGGATAATTGGATTTGTTTTATCAACTCTTAAGGGTAAATTAAAAAATGATCTATACGGTCGATAGAACAGAGAGTATAAAGCAGTAAAATGTTTTTTAAACGGTCTATAGATTTTTGAACTGACAAGATGGCGCCTAGATGCCCTTGTGTGTCATTGGCAGATAGAATTCAGTCTGCTAGCGAACTTCGCGGCTGTAGGTTACATGGAAGAAGAGTGTATTTGCTAGTACTCCAAATTTAACTTTCAATTAAGCCGGTACCTTTCGTATATCGATCACTCTACTGATTTAAACAGTCAGCGAGGATGTCAGGTGCCCTGAGGAGCATTATCGTCGAGACTAAGATCTACGAGGGCCAGAAACCCGGCACCTCTGGCCTCAGAAAGGCTGTCAAAGTCTTCCAGCAAGAACACTACACGGAGAATTTCGTCCAGGCTATCCTTCAAGCTACTGCTGATCGTCTCCAAGGTAGCACCCTTGTCGTTGGTGGTGATGGCCGGTATTATGGGAAGGAAGCTGTTAATAAAATCATCAAAATTGCCGCTGCTAATGGGGTAAGCGGTCATTTCTGAGTATTTTTATTTAAGGTAATTTAATTAAACGTTATTTCCATCATTTTCAGTAGTTTTTTTTTTTAATCACGATGATAAATTTAATATTTTAAAAGATTTTGAATAGTTTGTGATTGTGCTACTGTTGCCATGGGGAATCTTTCATGTCGTTTAAGGAACTTGAAGATACTGATTCTTGATATTTGATCTGGATTTAATTTATATATATACTCATATGCATATAGAAAGGAGTTAACAAGGAAGATGGAAATTTATTTATAGAATTTTTAGAATGTATAAATAAGGCATTACAATTCCACTAGTTATCTTTATGATAAATTTTAATAACATGTAACTAGAGATTAGATTATATATCTGAAGGTTGTATGTATTATTAGTATGATATAGGATTTTCTCATTGATTATGCTATCTGGTCACTGTTAGATGTTCTACAGGTACTGTTGTTTTTCACAAGTGCATTAGTGGACTGTGTCAGTAAATAGTATTTAGTAAAAAAAAAGAAGCAAATAAGAGCAATATATTCAAATTACTATAATATACTTTGGTTCTTGAGTTATTTGTATTTTTCAAATAATTATTTATGTAGAGAGAGCATGACCTTCTCTGATAGCGTTTCTTTATCAGACGCATGGGAATTAAGACCCTTTCTATAAAGAATGCATTGACATAGAAAAAAATTTCTTCAGAGTACCTAGTGAAATTTTATTCCTAAAAATCTTTTTGATATGTTTATCGTTTTATTGGATATTGTTTAATTTGTTGGATTAGGTGGGCAAGCTAATAATTGGTCAGAATGGAATTCTCTCGACTCCTGCAGTGTCAGCTATAATACGCAAGTACAAAACCTTAGGTGGAATTGTGTTGACGGCCTCGCATAATCCCGGCGGTCCGGACGCTGATTTTGGTATAAAATTCAATTGCGACAATGGTGGTCCTGCGCCGGACAATGTCACTAACGAGATATATGAGATCACCAGAGTGCTCAAGAATTATAAAATCGTACCAGATCTCATAGTAGATATTGATAAAATCCAAAAGACCACCCTCCAGGTGGATGGCAAGGATTTCACCGTAGAAGTCATTGACTCTGTTCAAGATTACCTGGATCTTATGAAGGAGATATTCGATTTTGCAGCCATCAAAAATCTTCTTCAGGGAAATGTAGATCGAGCCGGTTTTCAAATCCTCATTAATTCTCTTAATGGAGGTTTGTAAAATATTTTTTTTAATCACTATAACATTTTTACAGGAAATAAATGGTTCTGTATTAACGCTTATAGTTACTGGACCATACGTCAAGAGAATCTTTGGCGAGGAACTCGGTGTGGCAAGTAGCAACCTGGTGAATGTAACTCCTCTGGAAGACTTTGGAGGTCTGCATCCAGATCCAAATCTTACTTACGCGGCTGACCTTGTGAACGCTGTTAAAAATGGTCCATACGACTTGGGGGCAGCTTTCGACGGCGACGGTGACAGAAACATGGTAAGCATATTATTAGCAAATATTTAGAATCATTATATAACATTAAAAATGTTTAGATTATAGGAAAGAAGGCTTTCTTCGTGACACCCTCGGACTCTCTGGCCGTTCTGGCCGCTAATCTAGAAGCTATACCCTATTTCCAACGTACTGGTGTCAAAGGTTATGCCAGGTCAATGCCTACTGGTGCTGCTGTCGACAGGGTAGCAGCTAAGAGTGGTGTCGAGTTCTTTGAAGTACCCACTGGATGGAAGTATTTTGGTAATCTGATGGATGCTGGAAGACTATCTCTCTGCGGCGAGGAAAGCTTTGGTACAGGTTCTGATCACATTCGTGAAAAGGATGGTGTTTGGGCTTCCCTCGCCTGGCTTAGTGTCATAGCTAAACTTGGAAAGTCCGTCGAAGATATCCTCAAGGATCACTGGACCACGTATGGCAGAAACTTTTTCACCAGGTACATCAAGAATCTCTGTGCCATCCAGTATATCTAATATTTTTAGAAGTTAACGGGTTTTATTTGTCTTTTCTATTAGATACGATTATGAGAATTGTGATTCCGCGGCGGCCAACGAGGTTATGACGGAAGTGGAGACCAGGATTGGCCAGAAAGATTTCGTAGGGACGAAACTGACCTACGAGAATAAGGTTTACGTTGTCAAGGAAGCCGACAATTATTCTTACACGGACCCCGTCGATGGAAGTGTAACTACCAAACAAGTAAATATTACCCAGCTGCACAATCACTCAGCCTGTATCGTATTGTGAGTATTGCTGTAATTCCTGGACCTGTGTATCTCTACTTCAGGGTCTGAGGGTCCTCTTCGAGGATGGTTCCAGGGTGATATTCCGTCTCTCCGGGACGGGTTCTTCAGGTGCCACGATTCGTCTCTATGTTGATAGCTACGAGTCAGATCCGTCAACCTTCGACAAGGATGCTCAAGACGTATTGAGACCCTTGGTGAACATTGCCTTGATGTTGAGTAAACTTCAAGAACATACCGGACGTCAGGCGCCCACCGTAATAACGTAAATCGTATCAGACTTATTTTCCTTCCTTCGTCAATTGAAAAAAAAAAAAAACTGGTTCTTTTAGACGTCTCTCTAGTTTCGAGTAATTTCATGCCGCGGGAGTATGGGTCAATGATCCTCGTCATAAACAAAGATAGATATATTCACGTAGTATCATAAAATCATTAATTCATTAACACGTAACAGCAATCATTGAACTCAAAATAATAATAAAAATAGTATCCGTGTCTCAGGGACATTTATAACGTCTCGCACCGTATGCAGGGAATTCATCGCGTAAGTCGGTTATGAATTCGGGAGATAAAACGATGATTATCTAACTTTTTTTTTTTCTTTTTTTCTTTTTCGAAAGAGAAAACGCGATTCGACTCTCGCAACTGCTCAAGACTAGTTAAATAGAGATAAAAGTAAAGCAAAGGGAAAACAAATGAATAACCGGAAATAAGTAAGGAAAGTTTTTCCATTTTTACAAGGTTTTTAAACAAACGCATGAAAAACGGTAATCAATTAAGCGGTTAATAACTTAAATCAGCGATCTATCAAACTGAATTACATACACTGATATTCTACGGTGTAACGGTTCCCAGGTATAGATCTTTGAGATGACCCAATAGCAATAGCATAAGATAGCGGTTTATCACTATGAAATTACCAAAAGCTAGAATCATTGTTATCCAATATATATGCCAAGTGTACCACGGTTTGTATACCTCGGGTACCTTCGTGCTCGAGTTACAAAAAAAAAAATTGCACGTCCCTCGGACACGAGAAAGAGAAGAAAGTCGTTCGACCAGAATATTTAAATAGAACAAGGATAAGACATATATGCAGTTTTGCTAAGTGTTCAAGAGGAAAAGAGGTAGTAAATGATATAAAATTTGAGACTACCTCTTAATCGTGTCCGTCTGACGATCTGAGATCGTGCGGTGTGAAACGACTTAGAGAATTGTTCTTGCTTGGCACAGCGGATTTAGGATTGACGTAAGGAGAAAGAAAGAAGGAAAGACAAAAATAAGATAGAAAAGGAAAGAGGGTTTTCGATAATGCTGTTGTAAACAGTTTTCTCAATACCATTTTTTTTTTGGTGTGAAATTCCTCTTCTAGTACCGCGTGCCATATATTATGGCGACCTCAGCGTAGTAATTTTTTCGATGAACATCGTGATAATCCTTATTAAAATAAGTACTCATCAGTGTAGACTAAAGTAAGTACTCATCAAAGGCCAATTTTTTGTCGAATTCACTTTTGAATGCAAAAAAAAGTGACACAGTTATGTCGAAATTTATCTTGACAGTGCTCAAGAAAGATTATACGAAATGAGGTAAATGAGAGGATGAAAATGGTGGCACTAATGAGAATTCATTAACGTCGAATATACGTTAATGACCTTTCTTTTTTTTTAATTATTATATCAATCAATTATATTCGTAGATACGGATTCTATGTGCGTCCAAATGGTGCCCACTGGGTACCATGGAAAAGATGTCACTGAACAAATTTTGAGAGTTCACGTAGGGTTGCAATGAAGTGTCTCGTGTTTTCGCGCGGGAGATCTAACCGTGTCTCTCTCGCCGAATATTTTCCAGGGAATGAAAGTAGCACAGTGGAGAGGCAAATTATAATATTAAGCGACGACGATTAAACGTAAGAGGTAAACGCCATTTTAAAACACTAAGGACACAATGGAGGATAGCTTTTGAGGCATCTACGTCCTTAAACTTTTAATTTCTCTTTATTATTATTAATCGTTATCGATGTGGAAGCTACGTGGAAATCACGTTATAAAATTCTATCTGTGTCGTTGTGTGCTTATTCCATTTTTTTTTCTCTGCAGTCACTGCATAATGTGTCCGTACGAATTCGAAGCTTGATCACTTTAAAATATTATAATTGGTTATCTCTATTATCTATTGTCTTATAGATAATCCATTACCTGCCCAGCCTTTAATAATCCCCCCCCTAGAAGGAAGCTTAAATAACGTGTAAAAGGCGCTTGGGCGTCCTCGGGACACTGATGGAATATTCTTCAGAATGACTTTACGAGTTTCCCGGGGATATTGAGAGAACGTAAAATGAAAAAGAATAATATATTAATGTAGGTCGTGGATTATCGATTGAGAGATACCCGGCGTGCGTGCTACATACTGTACTAATGATTTTACGAGGGCAATTATTGTTTTTTAATTTCATATCTGTCGTATTGTATCAGTTTAAATACGACTCAATTTTTCTGTTTTAATTCGTAATACAAATAGCAAAGTCTTATGTTGTTGCGTAATCACGATGTAATTCGTCTAATTAACCACAGAATCGTTAACCTATTTAAGTTTTCTTATTTAGATAAAGTCCCTTGCGAGTCATCTCGAGTTACAGCTACACGAGAGAAATAAGAGATGATCAACCAGACTAACCGAGCCGAGTATCTCTTTGATACTTGAGTCGACGAGTAGATTAAGGATATACTAACGAACTTGTAAAAAAAAATGAAGAAAATGAAGAAATCTAAAAAGAGGAACACGAGACGTATGAAAAAAAAAAAAAAACAAGAAAATAAGGTCGATGAAGTAAAGGGACGCCGTCGAAGAAAGGGGACAAAGAAAACGTGAATGTCTACGATCGTGCGGGCCCATCGTATCAGATGGCAATTTGGTCAGAAAATCATAAGAGATGGCACACACTTTCTTCACTTTCTTATATATATATATATATATATATATATATATATATAAGAAAGTGAAGAAAAAAAGGAACCACACGATTCTGAAATTTCATCTCCCCTTCTCTTGCATACATTATATGAAATGCGCGCGCGCACGCTTATTGTCAAGAGCGATTCATCTATAAAATTGATATGTCCCAGTGACGAATCTTTATGGGATAAGTCATTGGTACGTGTCACGCTAATTAAATAGTCATTAAAGGACTCTTCGACCTTTGAGATTGTTATACTGTTGAATGTCTTGTCGGCGGATGCTAGACGATTTAATGATAAATGATTAGATAAATTCCTTCATCTCGAAGACTCCTCGAATGAGGTCAGTGAAGAAGGGTTACAATTATTAAACGGATTTTCTTTTATCAGTCATATCTTCGTTTCACGAGTCGCGCTTATCGAGGACAAGAAGGAAAAGATAACGAAAGAAATCCATCAAATCATTGTCTAATTGGAGAAAATCTGTAGGTGACAAACAAATTTCTCGGAACGATGCGTGCACGTCGCCAGGGGTGGAAACGCGAGATCGGCATGATATCTATTTAGGTGTGAATAAAAATTTCTCCAAATTATATCCTGATACTTATACTTCGATTGATCGCGTGATTGTGTATATAAGTTTGTTTGTATCTTCATTTTTAAATTGAGGAGGATTCAATGCTGTTGACATGAGGATGACGAATGCAGAGAATGAGTGTGTATGAGAGAGAGAGAGGACATTTACTATACGTCGTGTCGATCTCTGCGTTATGAGAATAGGTATAAGAAAGATTCCGAGAGGAAGATTTTTTTTTTTTTGTAAATAGTCGACGAGACGAGGGAGGATACTTGGGGACCTGAGCCGACACGCGCTCCCGTTCAGTTATCTGATCTTGTGTCGAGGACATTTTGTCTTTCTATCTTTCACGACGATAGCGGTTTGTTGCTGCAAGGAATATAAATTGGTCGTTAATCGTATCGCTCAGGGGATTAATTGATTGAAGATCAAATTCTGAAGATTGTACCTTACGGTGGTTTCTTGATCGTTTTGTATGCACTGTGCATCTCTTGGCCTGTGAGGATAGATAGAGAATAATGTCATTAATGCTAGTGAAGGACTGTGACGTGGAAGTGGTGTCACAGAGACCAGCGATGACTGCCGATTGTACTATAAAGAAGAAAAAAAAAAAAAAACTTTAAACATATAACACTTGTATCATAGTAAATACTAATTATTCGTGGTAAGTTGCATGAGAGTGAGTGGGGACACGTGCCTCCTTCCGATCGAAGGATGCTGAGAAGCGAGTTTTTGAATTTGCTTTTTCTTTTCCTTACTTTTCGCACTCGGCGAAGAATTTCATTATCTTGCATGCTTTCGAGTTGCTCTTCTTCTTGTGCTATCGTAATCGCGTTACACCAAAGATAACATAAGAATAGGATAGGTGAGCGGTTCTTTTTTTTGTTTCTGTGGAAGAACCGTGGACGCTCGTTTTGGTACTCCCTGGAAAATGAGAAAGAGAAACTGAGAGAGACACGTTTGAATTCCTGTTAGAAAATTAATGAGACGTTGTTTAAAAATTATAATAATATAGCCTTCGTTTCTATTGTACAATGTCATCCCCATTTTCTTGACTCTTAGTCATTCATGCGAATTCGACAGTTTCATCACCCTTGTAACTTTAAGATCGTAACTGCAATAAATAAAAAGGAAGTCTGTTATCGATACCCAATATACCGTGAGATTTACTTTATTTTTAGTTTAATTTTTAAATCTCTGTATGCATTTTTTTGTTTTCAAAATTTACATGATTCTGACTACTATCGTACAAGTACGTCACTGATTCAAACGGCTGTTTTTATTTGAATTTAGTAAAAATATGGAGGATTTGCATAATGATAATTCAGAAGTTAATACTGAAGTAAATAAATGTTTAAGTCTCTGTACATTATGTAAATATAGCTTGGATTCCATTGGAAGTGCCAGGACATTGAAACTCACATGTGAACAAGAATTATCCTTGAAAAAAGACATGGACGAATCATGTCAGATTAAAAACGCCGCTTCACTTTTACAACAGAAGAGCCAAGAGGATAAAAGCTCAATAGCTTTATCGTTCGTTTCTTCGTTAGATATTAAAACTCGACAAGATAGTTTTGCAGAGAAGGACCATAGAATGGTATCCGTTCACAAGAGTTCACAAGATTTGGAGATTTGTGCGGATGACGTTGAAGGAGCATCAAGAAAAGGGCAGGTGAATGTTGCTCAGGACTTTCTTCAATCAAATTTGTTGGATAATTTTTCTTTGAAGGAAAAAGACAAGAGTTGTAGTATTATGGATCCTCGGATCCTTCAGAAAGCGGTCACTGAAATTTCTGATGAAAATAAAAATGCTCAAGTAAAAAGAGAAGAACATTTAAAAGCGGGCGAGGAAACTGGTGCACCAGAAATGGATATTGCAGACTGTGCGAACAATGAATTTGAAGATGCATTCGAGTCACAGTTTCCAAGAGAGGAGGAACTGGATCGCATTGAATGTGAAGCTCTCAATATCAAAAAACCAGAATGGTTGGAAAATCCTGCCATACCTCCTAATTATAAGACATTAAGGGGGAGGATCTTACAGCGTCGTAAATTGGTTCTTTCGATGGCGCAGGAATTGGTGAATCTTAGGTAGTCATTCAGAATCTTGGAGAGTTCAGACTGGTAGTATTTATTTTACAGAAGTATTATATGTATATTCTTTTTTCACAGTTGTCATGTTGAAAATATACGACAAACTATGCTGGGAAATGATTTGAACGTGGCCTCAACAATAAGTGGACCTTGCTGTAGCAAAGTCACAACTGCCAGAAAACGGCCAGGAGAAATGTCGTTTTATAATACAAATATGCAGAATTCAGTTTTTAATAGTAAAAAGATAAAGACAGATAAAGGAGAATTTTTCAAACCTTAAATGATACAGGTTTAGAAAAAAATTATAATTTATTTTTAACTATACAAATGTTAAAGCAGTTCAAAGTCGTCCCTCTGTAACAGAAAAATAAATAAAATTGAATCATTTAATTATTTTAATAAGAGCATTGTTCACGTGATTATTAACATAATTTATATTTTAAAAATGTTACGTTACCATATCATTGTATTCCAAGACATGTTTTCTAATTGCAGAAGTATCCACCCAAGTGATAAAATCTTGTAAGTTCCTAGATCAGAAGAAAAGATATTGAAGTGCTAAGTCTGTAAATAATAATATAGAAAAATAAATAGATTTTAGCTATACCTAGTTACTAAAAATGCTGGATCTTTTATAACTTCTGCACCAACTCTTACATGACCCTGTTCAATGAGTTGTGTAGCCATTTTGACAGTCTGACACATTTTATTTCTGACCATAACAACAGGTAATCGTCTTTTGCAGAATGAACTGGCTGAAATTTTTTGACACAACATTAAATCCCATTTGGTGTGAATCAGACCCATCATATAAAGCTTTTCCAGAAGAAGAGCGCTTTGTTCTATCCGAAATGGATGTTCCGGGTCAATGTCTTTAATCTTCTTCCCAAGCTCACGAATGTGTCTGGCTAACTTGTTATATCTATAAATAAATAGAAGTTCGTAATTAATAATATATTAAGCGGCAGTCAATCAATTAACACAGTTTTGGAGTCAGTTTTACTCGTACTTTGTATAATCGTCACGTTTCTGTATTCTGTAACGTTTGAGGATCTTCACTTCATGAATGTTATTGTCTGCTTGCCAAGAAATAAAGTCCACCTTCTTCAGGAGCTTTTGTTCATGATATTTCAACTTTCGAACCATTATTATTTATTTATATTTGTTAATATTTTCGGATTTCGAGGTTGACAGATACACGTGGAAAAATATACAGTGATCCACAGCAATCAACAGGAAGAGCCTAGTTATTTCTTAGGAACATTTCCTGCATACCAATTTTGCACGCCTGCCGTATAAGGAAAAAATCACTAAGGTTTACGGTGGGAACGATTCCCGTCAACCTAACCTTAAGAAGAAACGACGCCGCAATTGTTTTACAATTTTTATCATTAATTTCTGTCAATAATTCACAAAACCGAAGGTAAGTGTACTAAGAAAGTAGTAGAGTTTCAATTCTTCTATGGAAATAGATTTTTTATATGTTTAAATCATCTCTTACAGTGATAATTATGATTGCGTTTTAAAATGCTCATGGTAGATTTTCAATAAATTATTTCCTTCTTTCAATAAATAAATTATTTAATAAACTAATGTACAGTATTTTGTCTTGTTAATGTTATAACAGTATTTTATAATATTTGTAGTTATTGTTTATGTGAAAAAACTACTTTTTTTTTTTAGGTACAATGGATATACGACCAAACAATACAATCTACATAAACAACTTAAATGAGAAAATAAAGAAAGAAGAATTGAAGAAATCTCTTTATGCAATATTTTCTCAATTCGGTCAAATCTTAGATATAGTTGCATTGAAAACTTTGAAAATGAGAGGGCAAGCTTTCGTCATATTCAAAGAAATAGCCAGTGCAACGAATGCTCTGCGATCTATGCAAGGGTTTCCATTTTACGACAAACCAATGGTAAGTAGAATATTTCTTCTTGTTGCAAAGGGAAATAACCGAGTCTTTCTCTACAGAGAATACAGTATGCAAAAACAGACAGTGACCTGATTGCAAAAATAAAGGGTACTTTTGCTGAACGTCCAAAGAAACCAAAACGTGTTGTACCTGCTGCTGAAGAAGAAGCAAAAAGAGCAAAGAAGCGTGCCAAGGAACAGGCAAAGCATTCTCAGCAAGTTGGCTATCATACTGGAGTGCCGCAACATCCTGGGCTCGCCAATACAGCTGTACCTGAACAACCACCCAATCAAATTCTCTTCCTCACCAATTTACCGGATGAAACTAGTGAGATGATGTTGTCTATGTTGTTCAACCAATTCCCAGGCTTCAAAGAAGTTCGATTGGTACCAAACCGTCATGACATTGCCTTTGTTGAGTTTGAAAATGAAGTGCAATCTGGTGCAGCAAAAGATGCTCTTCAAGGTTTCAAGATCACGCCGTCACACGCCATGAAAATATCATTTGCCAAAAAGTAGTGCCGACATTTTCTACAGTTGAATAAATATCCTTTATTTGTGTATACTTGTGCGCGCTATATAACATTTTACAAAAAGGTAGTGCGTCTTTACGAACTGAGAGTCCACGAGCTTTACTGTCAGATACCAATGAATTTAAGAACAGTATTCGTATTTTTTTCTGGCAAATGTATCATTTCATCGAACGTTCAATGTAAAATATGCATAAGCAAAAAGTTGGCATGTTGTACATTTTATTGACAATGTATAAATAAAGTCTGCACGGTCCTGTTGTAAATAATGTCTATCGATAGAGCATTGCACTAAGCCTATGCTAGACTTCAGGACTATTTTTGATACGTCTGTACCGCGTATATTCTTTATGATCTAATTTCACTTTTATTAATTTCAATAGAATCAATATAATTATATCTTAATAAGTATTTAAGAAATTATTCACATAACTGCTCATTGGGGTGAACACTTAGCGAACTCTGGCGGATATCACGTGCAACAGAAACTTCATCACACAGCACCACTCGACATTCCATTAGACAGTTGTTTTTCGTCCGTTGTGGGGATTGGACGTTTTCCTTGTTCTATGATTTAGTTTCAGTGTTTTCGTTATATTTTTGACATTTTTACTTTTAAGCAGAGGCTATAATTTTCTTGTGAATTTTGTGACCATCTGGGATTTCCTGTAAACCAAGAAAATGCCAGTCTTTCACACGAAAACTATAGAGAGCATCCTCGAGCCTGTGGCACAGCAGGTCAGATTAAATATTTAAAAAAACATCATGCATGTTCTGATCGATTCTACTCAAGAGAATGAGTAATTAAAAAAAAATAATTTTCTATGAAGTCCTAACATTTCACCAAAATTCTAGATCTAAAGTGTCCATAGTATTAGAAAAATCTGTTTCATTTTTCAATTCTCCTTTTCTCCTTTATTCATATAAAGTCTTTAAAACGAATGAACAAACTGTTTCGATTTTTTGTTATAAATAATTTTTTGTTTTGAAGTTGAAAAGTGTATCATATCATATTTTATCTTTGTAGTCTTCATAATTTTATATAATTGACTAATTTAAAAATACTGTTGAGGTCATCCTGTTCTATGCTACATCTTCTCTTAAAGTACGACTCATGTCTTTATCAAAACCAATGAAGGGAAAAGCATTGCTTTCCATTAATGGTGTTCAGTGAACTTGTTTGAGTCACTAATCATTTATCCCTACTCCAGTTTACTCTATGACCATCTTCACTTTCAATTCAGAGTAATTCAATGTGAGTTGCACTTGCCAGTGTCATATTTCTATTTATAAATAAGAATGACATCATCCTGTTGATCAAGGGGACTTCAAATCATTTTTGACTCTTGGGTGTGGTTGAATTTCCTCAAAAACTCTATTCTGGCATTGACCATGAACAGTTTTCCGATCACCAAAAAAGGTTTCAGTGATCTACCTCCCACACAATCTGTAATCATAATAACAGATCCCCAGCCTGAGACAGATTTGTATAAACTATCAACTGGCGCCTGTTTAATCAAGCTTTAAGGACAATTTTCCATTAGCTAAAAAAGGGTCCGTAGCCTTTGCAGGCCTCCCACGTTGTTCTAATATATTAAGAAATATGTTCATCTGTTAATCAAATATATTGGAGTGATCTAAAATGAAAATTGAATTCTCCTTGGATTTTCCCAGTTGTCTTCTCCACATGGACCACACCTACTAGCTGACTCCGTGACTTAGAGTTTACAAGGAAATCTATAAATATACAGGGTGAAAATAAAAAGGCCTCCTCAGCCAACGTCAAAAGGCTCTATTACACAATGCTACAGGCAGTTTCTGTTATGGGAAGATCATGTAGAACCCTTTTCCTTCTCTTGCACTCATGCACTGCTCACTGAGTTCCACTACTCCAACTCCTTTCTTATTTCTTCTTTTACGTCTCTTTAACGCGTGTAATAGGGCCTTCACGTTGTACCCACACGATTTATGGAAATGATGCAGTTTAGCTTCTGACCAAATAAGGATTGGCTTGTTTTATTTCATTGGCGTCAGACTCGCCAAACATTTAACGAGCTTTCGTCTCTTTTCATATGTACAATTATTAATGTTTTAATTACTCTCCTACAGATAAGTAATTACATGCTCATAGAATGACTGCAGTAGACTTAAGAGATTGAAAACCTTTGATTCTATATTTCAATTGCTCTACTGTACCGAATGTAAACGCAGATTTGTAATCATCGTCTTACATTATGAATGAATAAACTATTTATATTTCAGGTCTCGAGGCTTGTCATACTTCATGAGGAAGCCGAAGATGGAAATGCCATGCCTGACCTGGGTAGGCCCGTCCAGGCAGTCAGTATGGCCGTCACTAATCTTGTTAAGGTACCAACCAAGTTTCATAATATAGTTTTAAACAGTTTCATGATTCATATTGTTATTTTTGGATCTCTACACCCTCGTACAGAAACTGGCTCAGGGCCAATCAACATCAACAACGTTGATAACAACCTAATGGATGATGACGATGATCCCTTTATTTTTTATGCAGGTCGGCAAAGAGACCATCAATTCCTCGGATGATGCCTTACTTAAGCAGGATATGCCCTCCGCTTTGTACAGGGTCGAAAGTGCCTCAAGACTTCTTGAAGAAGCTTCAGGAATGCTGAAACAGGATCCATATTCAGGACCAGCCAGGTAAACGTTACTGCATTGCAGATAAGCTTTTCCTGGGTTATCAGACTCGTATGATATATTCGTCAGGATTTAACCGCAACGGGTTTCCTGGACTCGTGACACAATTCTGATATTCACAGAGATTGAGTAATCCTGATACAAAAAGTCGAGTACATTGTTACATGGAAACGCGAAGATCGTATTTGCGAGGAATTTGTTTTTTTAATAAAGAAATTATCTGTTTTCAGAAAAAAACTTATTGAAGGTTCTAGAGGAATCCTGCAGGGAACCAGTTCCCTGCTGCTATGCTTTGACGAGAGTGAAGTTAGAAAGATCATCCGCGAGTGCAAGAGAGTCCTGGATTACTTAGCTGTGGCCGAGGTTATCGAGACCATGGAGGACCTGGTACACTTCTTGAAGAACCTTAGTCCTTGTTTGAGTAAAGTCTCCAGGGAAGTTAGTGCCAGGGAAAAGGAACTCACTCATCAGGTTCATCGTGAAATCCTAGTGCGATGTTTGGAGCAAGTAAGTAGTATAGCACAGCAACTTATTAAATATTATAGCACGTTATAACACCCGGACTGTTTTTATTATCCTCCAGGTGAAGACCTTAGCGCCGATTCTCATCTGTTCGATGAAGATCTTCATCCATATCATCTCTCAAGGCGGTAAGGGTGCTGAAGAAGCGGCAGAGAACAGAAACTACCTTTCAGGACGCATGTCGGATGAACTGAATGAAATTATTCGTGTTCTTCAGTTGACGACGTACGACGAGGAAGAATGGGACGCAGATCAGCTGACAGTAAATACATCTGCTCATAATCCATTAAAGATTTATCTATAACTGTATACCAATACACTGAAATCCCCAGGTCCTGAAGAAGGCTGAAAGTGCAATAGAGTCTAGGTTGCGCGCTGCATACGACTGGCTAGACGATGGAAATGCCCTACGTGGTGGTGTTGGCGAAAAGAGTTTGCGACAAATTGTTGAGCAAGCGTCCAGGTTGGCCGATCGATGCCTGCCACCCTCGCAGGCGGAACCCTTATCAAAATTGGCTTCTCAGATCACGACCATGACCGATGCCCTGTGTGAATTGCGTCATGATGGCAAGGGTTAGTGTCTCTATTTATTTACTTATAACGCCTGCTTTCCAATGTTTTACCAGGAACTTATTTTGATCATTGTCTATCTTGAATAGGTAACTCACCTCAGGCTGAAGCCCTAGCTAGAGGAATCAAGGAGAAGCTCAATGATCTCAGGTCAAACGTCGCCTCTGCCTTGGTCGCGGCCGACAAGTCAGGTATCGCCCAGACAGCTCATACGGTTGCTGGTAGACTGGAGCAGGCTAACAAGTGGCTACTGAATCCTCAACACGATGACAAGGGACTTGGACAACGAGCCATTGCTCTTATTGTTCACGAAGGAAAGAAGGTATGCATGATTATTCAATGTCAATAGATAATTTTTTATATTAGATATTAAACTATTTGTAAGCTATTGTTCACTTAAACGCTTCCGTTGACTGGATAGAACCAGCAACACATTGAGGACGTAAGTATCATTAGGGTGAATTCTAATGTTTTTTTTTTTTTTGACAAATTTGTAATTTTCGTTTTCTTATACTGTTTAACGTCAGGTTGCCGAAGGTTTGCCAGGAATCCATAAGGCAGAAATTCTTCAGCTGTGTGACGAGGTCGACAATCTATCCCGTCAGTTGGGTGACCTTTGCTCTCATGGTCAGGGTAACACACCTAGGGCTCAAGAGATAGCGCGTCAACTCTCGCAGAAGCTGTATGAATTGAAGAATCGTATTCAGCAAGCTGTAGTATCTCGTGTAGTAGAAGATTTCATCGACATCTCCACGCCTTTGAAACAGTTCACCGACGCCGTCCTTACTCCAGAGGGTGTTCCTGGACGAGATCAGAATTTCAATGACAAGGCACACGCCCTACAGACCGTTTCCAATCGCGCCGCTAAAACGGCCAGGATGGTCGCCGCTGGAGGTAAGATATCCATGTACCGGGTTAATAACAGTAAGACCTGTTGTAAAGTAGTTGTATCTACTCCTAGGCTCAGGAGGAAACAAGAAGTTAGCAGAAGCCCTGGTGGCCAGTGCTAACCAGGTAGAGTCGTTGACTCCACAGCTGGTGAATGCTGGTCGTATCAGGATGACCTATCCCTCGAGCAAAGCTGCCGACGAACACTTTGAAAATCTACGACAGCAATACGCTGAAACTATTCAGCGCGCCAGGGCGCTCTGCGACGAGGCTACCGACAGCGGAGACTTTATAAGGACTTCCGAGGAGCAGATGCAAAAGCACTCTTTCCTCTGCGAGGATGCTATCGCGAAGAGTCAACCCCAGAAGATGGTGGACAACACCGCAGCCATTGCCAGATTGGCTAATCGCGTGATCCTGGTTGCCAAGCAGGAAAGCGACAATAGCGAAGATCCTGCTTTCATTCAGCGTGTGAATCAGGCTGCAGATGTTTTGCAAAACAGTGAGTGTCAATTTATATTCTCCTTATTGTGAATTCAAAATAGTAAGACAACTCTTAATTAAGCTTTAGTCTTCTTATCTTTGGCCTTTTTTTTTTACTTGCTATTCTATCTCCACCACGTTACACCTATTCGAGAATGTCTCTTCTGTAAAAACTCTGCTCAGTCAATTGACGTTCTTTAGAACGTAGGCGTAGCTTGGAACTTCTTTTTCTTCAATTCGTTAATACGTTCTTCTTCAAGATATCCTCTAACCCATTTTAAGAGCATTACGAAAATTTAGTCTTTGTTCTTCTTGATCATGGGACAGACTAACGTGAAATCATCGAAGGATGTTTCGAAGCGCCTAAGTGCACTCAAGCACCAATTTTTAACTGAGATGGGTACAGGGAAACGGATAATCGCTATAATTAATTAATTGTTTTATCTAAGTCATATCAAGGAATGGTTTTTAAATCGTACAGGTGTGGCACCAATGGTCCAGGATGCTAAAGCCGTAGCCATCAATACAAATGATTCTCCTGCAGTGTCTCGTTGGCGTGAAAGCAATCGCGCAGTAAGTAATTTTTAATAGAATTCAAAATTTCAAACATTTGGTATTTTGTGAATTATCAACTTATCAGTTACCTTATACTCTTTTTTTTTTTCTTTTGTCTTGAACCATGTAGCTGTTGAACAGTGTTGGCCAAGTACGCAAGGCAGTGACAGTTCATCCGGATGTTCCGCCAACACCGGATCTCTCGCAATTGCGTGTGAATGACGGTGAGTCAATAATGAAATTATCTTACTGTATTAAGAATCTACGAGTTGCTAAGTTTTCTGATTAAGTCTGCTTATAGTTAATCCACAGTTTGGTAAACGGGATTAGTGTCAATTTGGTACTGTAGTGAAAAGCCAACTAAGAGAGTTATTAGAACTGCTGTATATAATTTGCTAGGCCACTAATGGTAACACTTTAATCATAACGTCGTGTACTATTGTCTGGTAATTTTGAAAAGAGACGAAGACAAATTTGAAGAACGTAAGAGAGAGAAAGAGATTAACAATTTTAAAGGAAACTAAAGAAAAGAATGTCAAAGGTCAATGATTCTAGTTAAACAGATGGATTGCTTGTTGTATTCTTTTGCAGAGGAACAAATGCCAAGCCAGCGATACAGTTACTTCACAGACAAAGGTATCCCAATGAGAATGAAGGAAAGAAAGTATCTTGAAATATGCATGATTGTCTTTTATATTATTTTTAATGAGTTTAATCTTCTCTTGATCCTTCGTAGAGAATTTTCATTTTAAATTCATAACGGTTACAATGCACCTGATAATAATTTCTCATTTAAAGGGGTTTCTCTCTTGTTTTTTTTTTCTTTTTTTCATGAGATTGTTTTACTATAATTTATTTAATCTTGTGTCTACTACTGACAATACTTATGTAGACGTTAGGTCATTATATAAAACGAAAAAAAGAACATGTCTATCATCTTGAAACCGATTTCCCAGTGGGAGAGCCATTGAGGAATCAGCCGTCGCCCAGCAATTTACGCGTGACAAGTCCAACCCAGGGCAGCAATAAATCGCAGATTCGTTCCGTCAGTCCATTGCCAAAATGGGCGCGTGGAGGTATTAAAAAAGCCCAGCAATTAAGACAAGAGAAATAGAAAAAGCCAAGACACCACAGAGTTAGAGTTTAGAATTCTCAAAGAAAAAGAAAAAAGTCATAGTATAGCAAATAATGCCAGTCTTTAGCATTAGAGATTCTTCATTCGTCTATTTATTTGTTGGATTGTTTTTTTCTTTTTTTTTTTCTAAAATACCAAGTAGCATTCTTACGCATCTCATTTAAATGATCTTTTTGTGCTACTATTATCGTACCACACATACACTCGTATCTCCAGTAAATCTATATACCTATTAACTGGGTATTTGATTGTCAGGAGATAATCCTGACCTGCTATACCAGGAACTGGCATCAGAGGACGAGCTCGAACGATCGGCTCTAGGTAATAATAACAGAGCTTTTTAAGCTCTGATCAATGAATAAGATTGCGGATGTATAAAGGAATGCCCTGTTATGCCACATGACACACAGTACACGCGTACGAATTTATTTGTCGCATTACTAACAGACTGGAGCATGTTTTTGGAAGGAATGAAAATGTTACAGATTCGATATTAATTATTGAAAAGATTCAGGGAAAGCGACAGGAGATTATTGCAGATACTTGAATAATTT
This sequence comes from Hartigia nigra, assembly GCA_031001745.1. NCBI lineage: Eukaryota > Metazoa > Arthropoda > Insecta > Hymenoptera > Cephidae > Hartigia > Hartigia nigra. The sequence goes on along the minus strand of JARPRG010000495.1, from coordinate 440,341 downwards.
AACCGGCCAGAAGCACTGATAAGGGAGAAGAGGTCATCAAACCTTTGGAAAGGGATGATGATCCTTTGAAGAATGACAATGGACCAAAGTTTGTGGGTCAAAATTTGGGATTACCATTTATACTTTACATTTGCATTGAAGATTTTTTTTGTATCGTTCAATCAAAGATACTTGATGTTTGTCCAGTAAAGAATAGGTATTCTAATTAATAGTATTTACTAATACTTGCATTGGACTGCTGCATGCTATCGTTTATATGATATTAATTAATTGATTACATATACGATGTCTCTCTGTTATGCTTGCCCCTTGTACGTCCTTCAGGATATTGTCGATACTATGAGGAGGATGACGAGGGTAAGGATATTTATGAATGTGAGACACCGCAGAAGTGAAATAAGCGTTATAACAAGAAGATTGTCTAATTTTAGATTAGATTTAGACAATTAATGATTCAAGTGTGTATTCTGTGGTGTTTCTCAGTCATGAAATTATAAATTTCAAGTGACATTCATCAATGAGAATGATAAAACTTTGTCAGCCTATTGCAGTGAACTTCCAATTATCTGTAACTGATGCTAATGTCGTTCTTTGTCTTGGCAAAAGCAGATATGGCACCACCACGTCCACCTCTACCAGGAGGCGAGGTTCCACCACCTAGACCACCTCCTCCAGAGACTGACGACGAGGACGAGATGTTTATGCATGCTCCACAGCCAAATCATCCTATAATGGTGAGAAGCATAGCAGGAATATAATATTTCGTGTATATTGGATTAAGAAATTTAATGAATATCTTTTTCCTGTAGATGGCAGCTCACGGTCTTCACCAGGAGGTACGCCAGTGGTCCAGCAAGGATAACGAGATCATTGCTGCGGCTAAGAAGATGGCTGTACTCATGGGTAGACTGTCAGGTCTAGTTCGGGGAGAAGGTGGAAACAAAAGAGACTTGATTGCATGTGCCAAGGCCATCGCCGAAGCTTCCCAAGAAGTGACACGTCTTGCCAAGGAACTCGCCAGGGAATGCACGGACAAGCGAATCCGCACGGTAATTATATATTTTATTAATTGTTGATTAATGTCCTTAAACTTAATTGATTGCTATATTATATTATAATTTTCCTTTGTACGTAGAATTTACTGCAAGTATGCGAACGCATACCGACTATTGGAACTCAACTGAAGATTCTCTCTACGGTGAAGGCTACTATGCTGGGTGCACAAGGTACGTTTGTCTCTCTTGATACTCTTAAGAGACTGTACATTGCTGAAACAATTGACTTATGATCTAGATATACTTAGAGATCATTCGTATTGATTCATTGATTAAATTATTAAAGTGAGAATCGTGCATAGCAATTAATGCTTTCATAGAAGAAGCTTTTGCTCGTTAACAAAGAAAACTATATCAGCTGTAATTGCGTATGAAGCGAGAGAAAGGAAAGAAAGAAACATGCCTAACAGTCATCAACATTCCCCAATTAACAAAAAATTGACTTTCTTTGCATAGAGATGCTCCCCAGCTGGGAAGAATTGATGCTATATGGTAAAACAATGCTGTACATAAAATCATGCTTGCTGTTTTTTATTTTCTTTTCAATTTTCATAATAGCCTCATATGACAAGCATGCCTCTTCATTTTGACCATGAGAAATTCTATTGCACCATGAACCATCTCCTAAAGCATTCCTCGTGCACTGCACCGGCTCACTCATGAATAAAGCAATTACCTTGTACAGAGATATATAGGAAATTGTATATTTATAATCATCCCAAGTAATAATAGAGACTCAAAATATTGTATGATTACTACTGGTACACGTATGAAGCATCGTAGATCAAAGATTACAAGTACGTACAATAACTTTCCGAGCTTCATCGGGATTAATGCATTTCTCATTTATTGTTACTCGAATCTTTTATAACGGCGCTGTCGGGAACTCTCACTTTTACTGGCGCAGACGAGTTAATTGGTCGCAGTAAGTTTGGCTGCAAAATCTCTCACTCGACTCACCCTTTAGCATAGACATAGACATCAGACAGTCCTTTGTTGCACCTAAATTAATATGCACAAAAAGTTTGTACGTGTCTCACCGTCCAAATAAAACAATTGCCAGCTAGGAATCCTTAACAGTTTCCTATGAGGATATCCAAGTGAAAAGGACGTCATATCCCTGAAAACCTTGATGGAAAACAAAATTGAGACTGTCGAAATGACCTATGATTTATTTATTTTCTTTGATTATCTGTGTGCATGACTCTTCCCGATCACCTGCGTAATACCCAGTACCAATTCCCTACTAAGCGAACTTTGTAATTGAGACGGTAATATTAATTTATTTCTTATCACGAATCACAGGTACCGAAGAGGATCAAGAGGCTACGGACATGCTGGTAGGAAATGCACAGAATCTTATGCAGAGCGTCAAGGAGACTGTACGTGCTGCAGAGTGTGCAAGTATCAAGATCAGAACAGCATCCGGTATGAAATTGCGTTGGGTCCGTCGTCAGCCCTGGTATCAGTACTAGGCTCTCTCTATAGCTATTATTGACTAAAGGTATAATAAAGGAATAGAGGATGGTACGAGAAAGTATAAGAGGAAGCAAGGTAACAGTTTAACACTAAAAGAAAGTCCTAGTACTATTCTTGTTATACTTTATATTATTGTCATATTCTCTATACTTCCCTTCGTGGAAGCGACACTCTCACTCATTTCACCACAGGTGTCTCCAGGTTAATTCGAGGTGTAGCCAATATCTTTTTTTCAAAGACTCCAATACGAATACTTACTAAAACATTAATAATATTTATATTAACTTAACTATTTGTTCGCCGTGACTACTCGAATTCTCCTGTGACTGCTACACCTTGGAAGTGCATCGAACAACCAACAAGTACAACGTTCGCGTGCGACAGCATAAAGTATCGTCAATTGTACACGTAATTTAGGCTAACTTTTAGATATTCAGTAGTATATTTTTTTGACATGGGAGAGAGAGAGAGAGAGAGAGAAAATAAAACTCACTTCCCGTGGGCAGGACTGGTGAGCCTTTCCTTTTTTTTTTACTCTATAATTAAAAAGAACCGTGCCCTTTAAATCTAGACATCTTAAGGTAGGAATAGGCTCCCGTATTTTTCTATTATCTCCTCGTGCAATATTCACATTGATCTTCCTCGGGAAGAGGCCGTTATAGTTCAGTTGTACTCCTGTGGAAGACGTGATGCGGCTGGAGCTTCGTCCAAGTGGTGCTAGAACCGTGCAATATATAATGAACAAGCAATATCGAATTTTGTCTTTGATTGTTTTTTTATGAGGGCGTGCATCCACCCTGCGTTATTATTATTGTTGTCTACAACCTTTTTTTCTTAGCAATTTTAAAGATTACAGTCGGTTTAAAAAAATCTTATTTACACGTGAACTATGACATCATCTACCTTCCTGCTGGATACCATTGGAATGTTCGTAACTCTGTCGTTTATATATTTATTACTGACCGCCATGGTGTTATAATGTAACTGTACGATAGACTCAGTGTATCGTAATACAATAATTTTGAAATTATAAACTTGTTCTTTTTACTTTCCTTGTGTGATTATTTTGAAAAATCATTGCAGGTATCTATATTTACAGTCTCTGAGTGAATCTTTTTGTTTAAAAATATTATTTTAATAATTATGTTTACAGCTGGCAATCCAGAGATTCTCTCCTTGTTGGCTGTGTCCCCAAGGTGGCTCCTGGCATTTTATTTTTTGGTATTTTTCCAGGTCGTAGGTATGGATTGTCAATGGCGTCTTGTTGAGCACCTGTCTCTCCGTTTTGTTCGGCCTCTTCGACATTTTGCATCTTTATAGCTAGAAATGAAAATCAGGCGGTAATTTAAAGAGCAAAGTCCATATGGTCTTAAAAAGATAAAGAGTAAATTTGTACCTTCTTCCTTGGAGTCTTCAACCTTGGGCTCCTTCTTTTTCTTTACAGGACTTGGTTCAAACTGAAACTCTTGATCTGGCTCAAAGATCTGATCTTGTGGCAATAACGCTGAGAGATAGCTGGGGAACTGTGGTTCACAGGCTATCACTAGATAATTAAATGTGATATATTAGCGTAACGTCAGAATAGAATATTGTAATCAAATAAAAAAAGACATACAGGGAAACATGCTGTTATCCTCAGTAAGGAAGAGACTATGCGTTTCTCCGGTCTTAGCAATAAATCTGGTTAATGCTCTTTCAATGTCACGTTTTTGAGAAGCTGCTTTCTCACGAATTGCTTCATATTCTGTCACAGGTTGCTTGTGAGTCTAAAGAGAAATAAGATTATAGATCTGGATTTATTAACGTGACAGTAATATAAATAAACTCACCGGTGTCCTTATATATGCATGAGGATCTGGAAAAGCTGGTAAATGATTTGGTATGTGCGAAGGATGTCCCTGTTTTACACCAGCTTGTAACATATTCAGCTGCTTCGATTGAGTTTGCTGTTGCAGCGATGGTAGTACTGTTCGATTAGATCTTTTCCCATATGTATCTATTCCATCTACACGTATCCCCATATTAATTAAAGCAAGAATGACATCAGCAATGAGGGGTTCTGTTCTGCCAGCGAGCTCACAGTAATTTCTAGAGGATTCGCCAACCTCTACGATGACTGCAATTCAAATGAACCCATGAAAAACAATATCCTATCGAAATATTATTATATTTATAGTCAGAATAAGCCTTTCAATAATTTCAGCTATAAGACATTGTTAGATTCTGTTTGATAAGACTTACAGGACTGTATCATTTCTGTTAATGTTTCTAGCGCTTGTTTCTCACACGACTCAAATCCACACTCCATCAGGATACTTGAAACAGCATGATTTAATATCAGTCTTCTTGTATTTACTGTCTGAGCTTCCATAGTGCTTTACTGTTTGCCTAATTTAATTTTTGTAAAAAAATCATAAAAATACTTTCAGGTTAATCTTCTTGTCAGAAGCCCAGAATTTACGCTACTGTTTGATGCTATCTAAATGCAGCCTATAATGGAGTCAATGGTTGCCTGCTCCTGGAGCCGACAATGTCACTCAGAATGACGTTTACTGTCTATTTCCGTACCGTTAGTCGTATTACAGAAAGTTTCACGTTATGTGTGGCCAAGAGAATAAAAAGATGAGTGTCCAGGATACTGTTCAGGAACTTACTCAAGTTTGCATTGAGATTCGTCAGAGTTTAGACTCTATTAAAGATCAACATGAACGTGAAAAGATTATTTTGAAACATATAAAAGCATATGCCGATAGTAATTTATCTATCAATGATTTTCAAAAAGGTTACACACCCTTCCTGCATTACTCATTTCAGTTACTCCAATGTGCTGTTGTGTTGTCATAATTAAAAATATTGTGTAATTTTTACTAACTAGAGTTTAAATACCGTTTTCTTTATTCTAAGTGTCTCTCCTCTTAAAATTTACATGAAGTTAGAATTTGTTGTAGTATTTTTATTTTTATTTATCGTTTTCAGGTTTAGAATGGTTCAATGTATCGGAGGGATTGTCCTTCCAGAAGCATTTATCTGGCAAATTGGTCGTCTTAGATTTCTTCACTTATTGTTGTATCAATTGCATGCATATATTACCAGACTTAGATGCATTAGAGAAAAAATATTCTATCAGCGATGGTTTGGTTGTGGTTAGTAATAAACTTATTATTCTACATATTGATTTCTACAGATTAATCTTATCTCCATGTATATATTTGTTACAGGTAGGGGTACATAGTGCCAAGTTCACTAATGAGAAAGATTCAGCAAAGATTCTCTCTGCTGTGCAGAGATATAATATATCTCATCCCGTTGTCAACGATGCTAAACATTCAATGTGGAAAGATATTGGTATAGTGTGTTGGCCAAGTTTGGTTATCCTTGGACCAAAGGGACAGCCATTGACCGTTCTCGTTGGCGAGGGTCACAAGGATGAATTATTTCTCTATGTGAAAGTTGCCTTAGCATATTTTAAATCTCTCAATCAAATATCTGGACACTCTGTTCCTTTAAAACCTGCACAGCATTTATTACCTGCATCCAGGAGCACGTTGCTGTTCCCTGGGAAACTCCATGCATTTTACAGTAGTAAAGGTGATGAATTATTGGCAGTCTCCGATACTGGCAATAACAGGATTTTAGTTATGAATCCACAAGGAAAAGTAGAATATGTTATCGGTGGATACTCACCAGGTTTTAAAGATGGGACATTTAATACTGCTAGATTTAATGCACCGCAGGGTGTATTTGGTGACAATGACATAATCTATGTTGCAGACACAGAAAATCATGCTATTAGACAGGTATTTTTATTAAATTACATAGTCCTCTTAGCAGGTAAAATGTTTTACTACTCCAAGTTCTCTAACTAATTTTGCTTTATTGCAGATCAATCTGGCCAAAAAATATGTAACTACTCTAGCAGGAACGGGTGTACAAGGTCACGACTATTCCGGTGGAAAATTAGGTCAAGATCAACCCTTGTCTTCGCCCTGGGATGTAGTAAAATATAAATCAATAATCTTCATAGCTAATGCAGGAACTCATCAAATTTGGGGATACTTTTTAGAGGACAGTACGTGGTGGACCAAGTAACTATCTCCCATACGTTCTATATAACTTTTTAGTTAGTGTCAAAGAAAAATAATGATTTATATAAATAATATTCCTTGTAAACATATATTTCAATTTTCAGAGTGTACAAGAGCAGAACTTGCGTTTCAATCGTAGGAAAAGGTACAGAAGAAAATAGAAATAATTGCTACGCTCATGCTGCTAGTTTGGCTCAACCGTCAGGATTAACCATAGCAGAAGAGTTTGGTGAACTTTATTTTGCTGACAGCGAAAGTAGTGCCCTTCGAAAGGTTGCCCTTTCAAATGGAAAAGTTTCTGCTGCCTGCGGAGCAGACAAAAATCCTTTTGTAAGTATAAACTTACCCCAACGAACAATCTGTTGAATCTATATGATCAAAACTGTCTTTATCTTCTCTAGAATCTACATTGTTTTGGCGATGTAGATGGAAAGCAGTACGAAGTCAGGTTGCAGCATCCTCTAGGCGTAGCATGGGATAAGGAAAAGAAGGTTGTCTGGCTAGCCGATACTTACAATCACAAGATTAAGAAATTCGATCCGACTACAGGAACCTGTACGACTGTTTATGGCTGTGATAAATCTGCAGCCTTCAATGAGCCCAGTGGATTAGCTGTGAGTCTCAATCAGATCCAACTTTATGTTGCTGATACAAATAACCATTGCATCAAGAGTATCAATTTTGAGACTGGATACATTGACACTGTAAGTATAAATAAAATTATGAAATTGAATTTTTATTACTTCATATCATTCATTCTTTAGATTCCTGTTGAGCTACCAAAGGAAAAGGATACCGATGCAGATTCCACTGAGAGTTTTTCCTCAGAGATGAACGAAGCAGGTGGCAACTTGGTGATCGCATTTGATTTTGAATTTACTTCCAATTTAAAAATCAATACTGAAGCTCCACAAAAATGGTCCCTTATTTTGCCTGATGGTTGGAATGCTCAGAAATTAATAGGTGATTTGAATACTCCAATATCCGTGGATGTACCAAAAATTTCTCAGAAGGCGGAGGCACAAATATTACGTATTACTTTGGATTTGGTGGTTTGCAAAACTAGCGAATGTATACCAAAGAAATTGCTATTAAATCTTGAAGTTAAAGGGAAACCTGATGCTCCTGGAAAAGTTTCCATCGTTCGGAAACTAAAAGTTTCTTAACTATAGCAAAATCAAAACTAACAGATGAGTAGAAAACTATGACCTCTTTCACTCATGGCATTATTTTAGACTTATGATATAACTTTGATAGATAATGTCGCCATAATTAACCATGAATATATTTTACTACAAATAGTTTTTTATACTAGTCCGAAAACTCGAAAAATCAGACTCCTAATTGGAATAACTTTTTTTATTTGGAAGTTTTGGCCAACCAGGGGGGGAGGGGGGGGGGGGTCTGAATTTTTAGACGTAAGACTAGTATTAATAACCTAGGAAGGCTTAATTTAGACTTAATGAAATAACAAAGTTTTTCATTATCTTTTAATTTTAAATAATTGCAACTAAATACTATTGAAATATCAGCAATATGGTCTCGTTAGGAGCTAACGAATAATTTTCTAAAAATTGTGTAATAATATTATTTTTACTATCACCAATGTTTATTTAAATCGCTTGAATTTTAAATCTACGCACAGAATGAGCAAGAACTTTACAATAAAGAAAGAAAATGATAATGTCCTGTGCATGTTATATATTAATCCTGGAATCCCACCCATTGGTCATTCATATCCTCGACAAATCGATCATCTGTAATTCCGGTGTTGAACTCTTGGTGAATAAAAAAAACGGTTTCAATATTAATTTGATTAAACCATGAATGTTTAATTTTATAATTAAGAACCTAAAAAACATTCAGTCGTTTTTTTGTGAATTCTTTCTAAAGAATAAGGATATGTAATATGCCAGAGAAATGAGTGGAGCCATATGAGGGATTTATCGGTGCCGAAAATCAGGGATGAGGTTTCAGAATTAACAATCATATAAATTTGTCACGCGCCTACAAAAGAGCAACCCGTTATACAGGAATTTTTTTTCAAGAAGACAGTAGATATTCCAAAGAATAGACAGACCAATAACATAGCATGCATAGTATAAAATTAACCCTTCGTTATACAAAAATGAAAACTCTAACGTCCCTCCATTATTATATTATTTACTTCCACTTGTAATTATTCTAATTAAACTATCTAATCATCTTTTCGTGATAAAGATGCAATGCTTAAAATCAGTATCGTATAAGTTCCACAAGAAATCTAAAATGTGTCCGCCCCAAAATTCCTATTATCATTTTTACTCGAGAATCAATATAAATAATTTGTCGAAATGTAATCTTTCCGGTAGGTTGCTCTTACTCCAAGAAAACAAAAAGAAGAAAGAACGAAAAAGCAAGATATTAAAATGGCAAGAGTAAGGAAAAAAAAGTAAGCTTTTGGATAAGGACTTGAGAAAAGGCCATATGGACACACTCGATTTATATAAAACAACTCGTAATAATTTTTACAGGAAGCTTGATAGGCAATATTCATAGTTTCGTATAAGGCGTCTTAAAAATAACAACAAAACCAGAGAATCCATTCGGTGCAATAGAAAAAACAATGACACCCACGTTCAATAATTTTTAAATTTAAATTCCAAAAAAGCATTTAACAAATTAGCTCATAGACTGACAACGATTCCGTCATTTAATTTATACATTTGCAGTTTTATTTATATCGCCTCTAATTAAGTGTGTGTCAATCTTAATGAGCGAATTTGCTAATTGTCCTGTACAAAAGAAAATCAAAGGGCTTCACGTCCCGCTGTCTTACGAATTACTAAAAGAAGCCCCAGATAAGTTATACGCGTATGTGCATAGTTCTTACAATGATCATTATAATAGTTAGTCTACTAAGGCCTTGTAAAAATTTCAGCACATACTCCAGCTTTCTTATCATCTTTTTCTTGTTTCTGTGAGCCATAATGCCTTTAGCTGATTAATAATTGTGGCTCTCAGGATAATATCTGTCTTTACCAAGTTCACAGGCTAACTACGTATTTACTATTTTGCAGAAATAGTAAATAAACTATAGTGCAAAAACTCCATGCCATAGCAATGTAGAATAAATTAATATAGAATAATTATACTTAGTTATAGTCTAGTTATAGTAACGTATACTACGTAATGCGTTGCTTTACCCAGAAAACCAGGACTTTGTTATTTTCGTCAATAGGTTTGAAAAAACGGCCTCTTCAAGGAATCCTCATCCATCAGGAGGATTGATTATGATCTGTCTCTACTTTGATACTGGATTAACTGGATCACATAGGAACAACATCTGTAACTACGTCATCAGATATACAGAGGAGTTATCTGGAATGATAACAATTTTATATAATAAATATTACAATAAAAGTAAAAATTTACTTCCGGATGACGGATGGAAGTTGGACCGGATGGTTTCATGTTTTCTTTATTTTCTTTTTAATTTTGTAGTACATTATTTCGTTCAGGCACAATCCTTTTTTCTCAGAGCCCACTGCTCTTTTTTCTTTTTTGAAGAAATATATTTCCTGCCGAACTTCAACGTCCTCCTTCTTCGTGAGCCAAGTTTTTCCATCTTTCTTCATTGCCTTTCTTTTATTCGAATTTATTTCCCTTAACTGGAAAATACTTAAGTTCCAACATTTGATTTTGCCTCTTTTTAATAGATAAGCTGAATAATTACTATCTATACAAATATTTCGAAGACCAATTACAAGATTGTCAATAATAATCGTTGATACGTTTCTATCGATACAACGTAACATTAGTAAATATACTGGTTAAGGATTTTCAAGGATGCTCTGTAAGAAGTAAATATTTCGAAAAATTACTGTTACGCGTGTTTATTATGATAAGTGAAAACATCTCTACATCTAGGGTGGATTTATTCTATCACTGTAGATGTCGAGGAGTGGGGTTGATTTTCTTCATTGAGTTCAGCTAGGGGGTTTCTCAATGGAATGAAGTGGGGATTGCTCCTGTCCCGAGTATATAATCTCCCAGGATAGGATGCTTTTATTCAAACGTAATCCTCGAGTAGCATCGGCAAGTTATAAGAGTTATTTCTTATTCTTTCTGCCCCAGTTCTCTTGAATTTAGCGAGTTATCCTGATTATTAAAATCATGTGAGTTATCACTGAGTAATAATAACGATAACACAGCATTACTTTCATTTTCCATATAGCGTCTGTACATATAAATTAATATAATCAAGTGCTCGTGCCTAGTGATTAATAGAAAGTTAAAGACATACATTCTTTACAGTAATCTCAGGAGTAATTAAGGTAGAACTAAATATGCCTGAAATATGTATTTTAAAGGTATCCCAAAATTCATTCAACAATCCTCATTGGCCTGGCGATGATCTTCATGATCCTCGCGTGGAGCGCAGAAGCTCAGTTGAATTTTTCTACGGGATGGGGTAAACGGAGTCAAGTTCTACCAAGTGGAGGTGGCAGCTCCTCGTGTTCTAACCAGGGTAGACCATCCTTGGAACAGTTACTAGGACTGTATAATCTGATACAGGTATTTATACAATACGAAATTTTATTATGCACAGAGAAGTTATATAGTATGTGCTAATTATGGATTTTATATATAGTAATACATAGATTATTTATCAATTGCTATATCTATACTCTTCTCTTGAACTTTCAGATGGAAGCACAGAGAATGTTGGACTGTCAAAAATTGACTAAGTGAAGCAGAAAGTGGAAAAAGAATGTGGAGTAACGATCAGGACTTGCAAGCTTGGACTTGATTCGCATCAGACTATCAAGAGAATGATAACTGTAAAGATAATGTAACGTTTGAATAAAGTTTCGATGTAGCTGTAAATTATACGAGACTTCAAATATATACTAATTGAGCCCAAACTAATGTCACTTATTTACATGTAATATTATGGCAATACTCGCTTATCGAATGAAAATAAGACGTTATTGTATACTAAATCCCAAGTTGAGAATTCTGATAAATTTTATATAAATCTAATGAGATTTCATAATGAGCTTTATTTTCTATTGCTACATAATTTCAATATATTCATTCAAAGAGTATGGATGTAATATGAGAGAAAAGAGATAGAACGTTGTTGAGATAATATTCTGAAAAGGTTCTATTAGAAAAATATAATAAATTATAAACTTCTTTTTGTTGATATGTGTATAATTGTAAGATTTTGAAATATGTAATTTAAATAAGAATATACGAGAGTTCATCCGGATGTGGCGCCATCTCTGGGTGAATGGCTGAAACTGGTCTGGAATTATAACTTGGAGCAATTGACATTTTACCAGAGGACGCGAAAATTCTATCAACATTATTTTGGTTCATGTGTCAGAAACATGATATTTTGACAGATGACATTTATTTGGAATAATCAAACACTCTCATTCGATTGACAACAACTTCTCATTAATTGTCTTGCTCTTAGAATTCAGGATTTCTTTTTTTTTTTTTCTGGAGAAGAAGGCATAATGGATATTGCTAAGTCTCTTTTTAATGTGCGTGATCATGAGGGTTATGTGGGAAAAGAAGATCATAACGTAAGAAATTTGATAAATAATTCTAAAATTTATTGTCGTACCTTATTTGTAGTATGGTGGTTATTTTCAATTCTTGTTTTAGAAAAAATTGGAAACTGCTATTTCTGACGATGAGTACGAGTTGGATGGAGCTGGTCTCGATGGGGAGGGTTTATCTCCAGCACCTGGAGGGCCATTTTCAGCTTTGACACCGTCAATGTGGCCACAGGACATATTGGCAAAGCTTAATCAACCTGAGGATCCCAATTCTCAACCTGAATATCGGTAGAATGAGAATATCTTTAACACGTGATACTTGTTGTCCGTTCGATGCAAGTATCAAATTATTAGTCTGAGTATTTACTTTTAAGATTCGATGAGTTTGGCTTTCGAGTAGAGGAGGAAGATGGTCCTGAACAGAGTTCAAAAAAGCTACTGGGTATTCCATTTGTTGAAGATCCTCAACACAGGTTTGTTCTTCTCAACTTATCTTTCTACACTGGATCAAACTCTTTGGATCTAAATTCTTCGTTACTTCAGGCTGCAATGGGTAGCTCTTCTTGAATTCAGTCACAACAAAGAAGACTCTGAACTCTCTTGGCAACACATAGACCAACGTTTACCAAGAACCGATAAACTGAGGGAAATGGTCCGTCGTGGGATACCTCACTCTCTTAGGCCACAAATTTGGATGCGGATGTCAGGTAGACAGGCAATATGGAGAATCAAAACTTTTAACGATCATTAATTATCAAATTATATACTGCAGGAGCTCTCCAAAAGAACTTGGGATCTGAAATAAGCTACAAGGACATAGTGAAAGCATCCAGCAATGACGCCCTGATGACTAGCAAGCAAATCGAAAAGGACCTGTTACGTACTATGCCAGCAAATGCCTGTTTTAGCCATCTAAATAGTACTGGAATACCAAGGCTACGTAGAGTAATGCGTGGTCTTGCTTGGCTATATCCTGACATAGGGTAAGAACTTATTATATTTGCCAAAGAATTCGGTCTAAATAGTATGAACGTTCCAGATACTGCCAAGGCACTGGAACTATGGCAGCTTCCTTGCTACTTCTACTTGAAGAAGAGGATGCATTTTGGATGATGGCCACCATCGTTGAAGACTTGCTACCAGCATCTTATTACTCCTCTACGCTTCTAGGTAACTGCTTTGAACTTTCTTCTTATTTAATACTCTTCATTTATATATACGTCTTCAGGTATCCAAGCGGATCAAAAAGTCCTCAGAACTCTGATAGCGAATTACTTGCCAGACATCGACCACGTTCTCGTACAGCATGACATAGAATTAAGCCTCATTTCGTTACATTGGTTCCTGACATTATTCGCCTCAGTAGTGCACATGAAGATCCTCTTGAGGATCTGGGATCTATTTCTCTTCGACGGGTCCATAGTTTTGTTCCAGATCACACTTGGAATGTTAAAAATCAAAGGTAGAATATCCAATAAATTCTAGCACTATAACTTTGCTTTCGAATGATCTAAGAATCATTCAAAAATGTTACAGAAACGGAACTAAAGCAACTTGAAAATTCGGCACAAATATTCAACGCGTTATCCGACATTCCTGGTGATATCGATGACGTAGATCAATTACTCGAAGTCCGTCAAATTGTATTGTACAAATGAGTTCTATACCAATTATACAATATTAATAAAATATTTTAGGTGTCTTTGGAACTCAGCGGATCCTTGACTGATGTCCTGGTTGAAACGCACAGAAGAAGACACTTGGCTTATTTGATGACTGATCAGGGTGCTCTAGTTGGGAATCCTGACGCCACACCGAATTTACCTAAACAACACTTAAACAGGTATGTTATATAATTATTGAGAGAGAACTAATTTACGAATTTGCTTGTTATGTCTTGGTCATCCGCAGGAGACAAGTTAAACGGAACAAGTCTGTGCTGCAAACATTTTTATTTGGCGACGACAGCAATGAGGATGACGCCAAATCAAAAAATATTCGTCAGACCGGTATGACAGTCATTAAGTTACGACGATCAATAATTAAACGTATTTGTCATTACTTTTAGAAATATTGGTGGATCTCAGGGAAGCAGTGCTTCAAGTCGCAAGACACTTTATTAACGTTGATCCTAAATTAAGTAACGTGACTCTGGTTGCTGATTACAATATGGAAAGTCATGCAAAAGATCATGACAATTACGTTAACGTCTCTCGCACACGAAAAAGACGTGCTAAGGCTTTGTTGGGTAATAGAACAAAAAAAAGCAATCAGAGCTTTAGAGATGACATAACTTAGTGATATTTAAATAGAGAATACTTTTCACAGATTTTGAAAGGCATGATGATGACGAATTGGGTTTCCGGAAGAATGACATCATTACAATAATCAGTCAGAAGGACGAGCATTGCTGGGTTGGCGAATTGAATGGATTGCGAGGTTCGTACATTCTATGAGACAAAAAGTCCCTTATTATATTAATTCTAAAAATTGTAGGTTGGTTTCCGGCAAAGTTCGTAGAATTGTTGGACGAGAGAAGCAAGCAGTATACTTGTGCGGGTGATGATGCCGTCAGTGAAGCCGTGACGGATTTAGTCAGAGGTAGTTTGTGTCCTGCCGTGAAGGCAGTACTGGAACATGGTATGAGAAGACCCTCCTTCCTGGGAGGTCCTTGTCATCCTTGGCTCTTCATCGAGGAAGCCTCGAACAGGGAGGTCGAGAAGGATTTTAATTCTGTCTACAGTCGACTGGTCCTCTGTAAAACTTATAGGCTGGACGAGGATGGGAAAGTCCTAACGCCTGAAGAGGTAGACCTGACACGTGGTATCAATTGGCAACTGTCAGCTTTATCCTGATGACTCATCAATTTTATCTGGAATTTTAGTTACTCTATCGTTGCGTCCAATCAGTCAATTTGACGCACGATAATGCCCACGCACAGATGGATGTCAAATTACGTTCTCTAATTTGTCTTGGACTCAATGAACAAGTTCTTCACCTCTGGCTGGAGGTTCTATGTTCCTGCGTTGAGGTAGTACAAAAGTGGTAAGTATTTGCAATTAATGTTATTGTCATGATTGAAGCAGAAGAATAGGAAAGAATTATTTCTGTCGACAGGTATCAACCTTGGAGCTTTATAAACAGTCCAGGATGGGTGCAGATAAAATGTGAGCTACGCATCCTCAGTCAGTTTGCCTTTAACTTGAATCCGGACTGGGAACTGCCACCGAAAAAGGAACAGTCACAGCCACTGAAGGACGGAGTGCGCGATATGCTTGTTAAACATCATCTATTTAGTTGGGATTTGTAAATTGTTATTGTCAAGAAGATAATTGAAAGCGAGTATAATCTCAGCTCCAGAGGAATGTACAAAAGATTTTCAAAAGTAACGTGGACAAAGTAACAATTTTCCGTCATTGGTTCCGTCCCTCGATTCGCTCCATGAGCAACGTTAATACGTATACGCCCAGTTGATGATCCAGTGAGGATTTATAAAGACGGAAAGCTCCAATAAACTTATGCTCGTATTAGAATGCAAAACATTTATAAGATATTTGTAGAACGTCTGTATAAGATGTTACAGTCTTAACAATATTTCTGGGATGTTTGTATTCTAAAAGCGTCAATGCTGCAATTAATGAAACTGTATTTTAACAGTTTTCCATGTCCTCGAACCGACTATCTATATAGATTTTATTTATTTCCTTAATTGGTTAATTATTTTTCATTGAAATACATTTTTTGTCTTTTACGAATGCCGAGCGTTGTGTAAAACGTATGTATGTCCATTTACGTAATCGTTTATGATACTTGTACATATACATACTTAGAAAATTATACTTAGACGGATTTGTTTTTTCTTTGAATGATATGCAGGGTCGTCGCGACGTCTTATGATAACCTTCAGAACTAGAATTGGTTTCTTAATGCCTGGCAGTGTGCAAATTTAAGAATTTTGGATTGAAATAATTAAGTTAAAAATTACTAGTTAATTAAAAGAATTGTTTCTTAATAGAAAATCAAGCTCTGAAGGATATTAGCATAACGCGATGACACTCTGTGTAGATTTTATATTGCAATCGTTATTCTATACTGTCATCAATCATATCTAAGTCTAATAAAATGATAAAATGGATTAAGCCTAGTTGTTTCATTCTCATAGATTAACGCCTACACGTGGTGTGTATAAGTTAATACTTGCACGTGTGTACAAAAATAGATAATTTAGAAAAATTTAAGACTTCTTTTGCTTTGGGCAACAAGAATATGTTAAATTCTTATCTAGAATTTTGATATTTAATATTTCCTTTGGATCCACCTTCGGTGGTATTTCTTCTTTCACTTTTTTGAGCATCGATAAATCTGTTTTTAAATTATGATCCTCAAAAGGATCTGGGCATTCAATTATTGACTTGATGTCTATCGTACAGTCACACTCTCTTTTAGCAATGTATATAAAATGTAAATCCATAACATTAGTACCAGTGAGACCAATTTTAACTAGATCTTTGCCATTCCTGTATCTACTATAGAAATTATAAGAATCATTGTTTCGTAGAGTATTCTCTGGATGCATTCTCTCCAATTCCATTTTCATTAAAGTCAGTGGATCGGTGTCTTCTAATTTAAATTCTATTCCATTGTATTGAAACGTTTGAGGTATTTTATCTTGCTTCAGGGGTTGCTCATTAATTTGTTCATTGCAAAGAATTTTAATTTTTGTCAATAGATCTTGAACAGTTGCGACGACACCAGCATATCCAAAAGCTCCAGCAGCATCTGTTGGTCCATCCTGACCATCAGTACCCGCACTGAGTAATATAACTTCGTATTCTGCCAGGATAGGATTCTTATGTATTTTAGTGAACCAATCAATAGAGAAATACAATGACAGCTCCTGATTTCTTCCACCTTTTCCTTGTCCCTTGACCACAACAGTAGGCTCACCAGCTCCAATCAGAAGAATTCCTCTTACTGGGATCTGATCAATAGACCGAAAGATCTCGTCAACCTTCTCCTTGGACAACGCCAGGATAGGATGCTGCGAAACTCTGTTGAAAAATTCATGTTTGCTTACTTTACTTTGTAATGCCAAACAGACCAACTCTGCAATATCAGCATAATATTTGCTAACATCCTGAACCAGTCCTTGAACGTCGTTGCGCAAAATTATTGGAGCCAGGCCCTTCTTTAAGGACTCTTGTTCTGCAGCCTTTATAGCCAGCTGGTTATTGGCTAAAATAATATTTTTTACATGATCAAACTGATTCTCAAGATTTGTCGATGTCAGTACAGCTTTTAAATCCTCCTCAAGATCATCGTACAGGTTAAACTTTTTTAAAATAGCCATAACATCCTCTGGAGTATTCTTATTAGGAACTGTTGGACCACTAGCAATTAAATCAATAGGATCTCCAATAATATCGGATAGAACTAAAGCTATGACCGATGCTGGATAAGCTGCTTTAGCTAGACCACCACCCTTGACTGAGGAGATGCTCTTCCTGACAATATTGAGCTCCTTTATGTCTGCTCCAGCATTCTGTAGTTTCTTACACAACTGCTGTTTGACATCAGGCGATAGTGGAGGTTTTGGCGAAAATAATAAAGCTGATCCACCTCCAGAGACCAAAACGATCAGCGTGTCTCTCTCATTCAACGACTCAACCATTTTCATAATATCTAAAGTAGTCCTCAGAGAGTCATCATCCGGCATATTATTTGCTGCTCCTTCACGGAACTCCAAGGATCCTTTGAGCTTTGGAAAATTCTTAAAATCCTGAGTCTTCCAAATCTTTTCTCCAGATCCTTTAGGTACACTGATTATCCCTTTCTTCAAAGTGTTTCCCAGAATACGTTCCAGAGCAACGGCCATTCCCATTACTGCTTTTCCAAAGCCCACCAGGTACACATCTTCTTTAATAACAAATTCTTCTTCTCCGACAAGAAGCTTATCATCTTTAAATTTTATTTTATTTTCCACAATTGACCTGGGTAAAACTTCTTCAATACCAGCATTCAAGATGGCTTTAAGATCTGTCTTTACTTTATCATTAGACATTGTATGAACATTTTTAGACCTAACTAGTTCATTTTTTTGGTTAGAAAACAGCTGGTAGAATTTAGAATAGTGCCAAAAACATGACTGTCGAAAAACTTGTCTTAGGCGAATGCCATGCAAGGAACTTAAATGAATTAATTTAATCGACATATCTTACGTAATGAACTGTTGTATAAGTCTATTATTAATAATTCTCTGGAGTATACTTGATGCGCACACATGATTTGTAATTCGGCAATAAGAACGGGAATCCATTGAGAATTTGAAAACTGAATAATTTGAAAAAATATGTTCCTTAGAATACCAATAGACGGAATTCATAGATTTTATGATGCCCAGATTATAACATATGCATTAGGTAAAATAATAAAAAGAATTACGCTTAGCTCTTCTGTATGTTTTGCGTGCACAAAGGTACATAATTTTATACTTTATTTATTTATTTATTAATAATCTTCCATTTTTTTTATTTGTGTAAAAAGTTCAACAACATCTCTTTCTCCGTTCTAAGTACTAGAGACTCTTTAATAATGACATAAAACAATAATCACTGTTCTCACGATTTTCTCTCTAATTTTCTTTTTCTTTCGGTTAATATTATCGTAATTTGTTGTATGTCAAGCATTTATTCATTTACTTTTATAAGAAGGAAACAAGAAGATCGATGGATACACATCATCTGGCAAAACATGTATATTCAATTATAAGAATAAATTATATAGGAAAAGCGAGTGCTCCGATAAAATATCACAGTGCAAGAAATATTCTTTAGAAGTAATTTCTTCTCTTGTACTTGAATGAGTGAGAATAATTTTACAAAATTGAAAAGGAAAAATGCATTTCCATCGATTAATCCTCGAGTCTCCATTCGTTGCAGATTTCATATTGATTCCCTACTCCCTTCAATCTTTCCAATAATTGTTCTCTCATTATTTTTACCCGATAAATAAAAAAGAAGAAATAGAAGATCCTCGTCGAATGGCCGTTCGTCAAGGAAAATAGAATTTATCTTTGAGGCCACATGATCTATATAGAGAGAAGAAAATCTTCCATAAATATAACACCTCGACAATTCGCCCATAAACGATTCGAGAAAAATATAATAATGCACACTTTCTCTGTGCTAAATATTCACTTGTTACTCTCCTCTTGCTTTGTCTCTCTTTTTTATTTATTACTACTTTTCTTTTCTTTTCATTTCTAACGCTCCCTTTTATGGTCACGTTTTATTCGTGTTCCGCTAAAATTTTGTCGGCTGCAGTAATAATCCCTACCAAATCGTTTATTCCTGAATGCCTATTTTTATTGGTGAAAATTTTTAAACGAAAAAGAAAACGAAAATTTAAACACTTTGCCCTGCTCCAGTCTATAAACAACAAAATCTGCTGCACACGTAACACGATAGTGAAAGAAATAATAGAAAGAATAATAATGGTAATTTAATTTAAATTAACTAACCGTTTAAGGATCAAATGTGACATCGTGCCATTCCCCTACGCTACATAATTCAGTTTGGAATAAATTTAACTAAATTAAGGATAATTCCAAGCATAGTAAACGAACAGGAGGATAGCTCCTTGAATTTCAATAGAAAAAGATAAAGGATTATGTCACTGTTCGGATTTTTCCCAAGGTATAAAGAATTTTAATACACTCAGCGAGAAAATTTACCCTTTTAAATTGCTTTGTCTTTCTATCTGCTCCCCTTAATGAAAAAAAAACACACATTCCTTTTAATTCTTATATCAATTTTGTCTCAGTTTTGTTCCGCTCATACCTACTGGTTATTTAGAATCGATTACTTTTTCCCACGTAACACAAAAATAAAGAATCAATAATGTTTAGAACGTTATCACTTGTGACGGATTTGTGCAATCGCCTACTGTCATTCTGTACATTGCCATTTCCGTAATGCCGTGATAATGAACGAAGGCCGCTGCAATAACCAATACATGGAAGATTTGATGACTCTGGAACTGATATAAAACGTGGAATTAGAACGGTGTAATAATAAATTTAAATAAATAACACCGAACATGTATTTGTTAAAAACTGTAGATAGACACTGACCCAAATATCAAATTTCCCGGGGAAAAAACGCTCGGGAACACGTAGTGCGTAGAACAAAGCACCCAGGATATACAAGCAGCCCATAAGAATAAGCCATCCTAAGGATGCTTGACTAATGGCTTTGAACCATCCCTCAGCTACAGCGTAGTGAACAGCTGGTATTACCTGAAAGTTCGTTGGTGAGAACATACATAATTTCATAATGTCTTTTATAAGAAAGTAATTCCTGATATAAAACTTACACCGCTGAGACCAAAACCCATGAAGACTCCAGCACGTAGTGGCCTATAACTGGGTTCGCCGAATCTCTCCCACAGGGAAACAACAATGCTGGTGATACCCAGGACCACGACAACGGAGAGATAAATCAATTTAGGTTGATAGTCACAATAGAATCCATAGTACAGCCAGGGTACGAAACTGCCCATTATCAGCATTGCTATACCGCAGTAATCCAACTTGGAAAAGAGTTTGCCAACGCACTCGCTGTGGCAGTGAACGGTATGAAAGGCGAAGGACATCCCGAGGCAGATAATCGCCCCAGCGAAGAAGGTTCCGAATACCAGTTTTTCCTCCAGTTGAATTTCAATTGGTGGTTGAGTTAGGAAGAAGATTGCTATTCCAATGAAGGCTACACAACCTGGAGAACGAAACGAGAAAGGTGCCTTTGCTAAGAGTATTCTACATGAAGATTCTGGTCTAGGAAATTATAACTACCTAATAAATGCGTCCAGATATTTCCAGTCTCTGTATGAATGCGAAAGATGCTCTTGAAACAGACGTAGAAGGACGGTAAGGGTGGCCTGTGACCCGCATGCAGGAAGTCGTTATCCTGCAGCCATCTTGGAAGGTTACGGAAGTGACATTGCTTCCATGAAGCTTCCCACACCTATGTGGTAAATATAAAGCAAAAATGATTTAAGACCCTTGGACAATATAAGTAACATTTGAAAATAATATAGATAAGAAATATTACAACTGATAATGTACATGAGTTATACATGGCTCTAAATTGATTACACGGAATAGTGGGATTATAAGCTGATTAAAATGGATATTGTTATATGCATTATGACTGTCAATCTTATATAGTATATATTATTTATTTTTGTGGAATCGTTTACTCTAATTTACCTTGCGAACAAATTCTTCAGCCTGTTCCGCTGCATTATGAGCCAGGGCACTTAGATCAATTTCATCGCTCAGAACACCAGCCTTAAGAACCTCCGTCATCTGCATAGTAAAATATTCCAGTTAACACAATATTTTAATGCGCACAGAATAATAACACTTATTACCTCACAATCCAAAAGATGATCATCCTCTGGAGTGGATGGCAAAGGACATCCAACTCCATCCTCTTCCTCTGCCAAGCAACTTGCATCATCATCTTCGAGGAGTTCTTTAACTTCATGCAGACCAGGTATCTCGCTACTCAGCGAGACACGATCGCTCCAAGGAATACGATGACGAAGCCCTATATCACCCGCTGAACAAATCTCGTCATCCTTATCTTCCACAATAGCATCTTCGTAATGTGACATCTTTGTATTATTTTATAGATTCAGATTTCCTTGTTGTCTAAAACAAAAGATTTCTATAAATCTCTTCAATAACGTACATTATCTTAGCAATATTATTATTAACTGCAATTCCATTAAATCTTTCTGTATGTAATTATTCATTAAATATATTAGGAGAAAGTGTATTAATTATCGTTTGTAGTGTTTTATGATGAAACAGAAAAAAGAACATTATTTGACATCCCAAAGGTCATCGCCGAAGCATGAAACTTACTTCAAAGAAAGCTAAGACATTCAACGCAAAAGTTACTAAGGAATAAACTGAAGTAATTGTATGACCCGTCAATGACCCACAGATTATTGTATCAAAAAATGTTATTGACTGCGGCACAAGACGCAAAAGTATTATCTTCTTTGTACTAGATTATTTGATTTAAATAATCTAAAAGTTCAAATCGAGCTACAAATTCAAGGCACGACAGTAATTCACTATCTCGGTTAATTACAAAGGCAATACATTTAAAAAAAAGATAACAGGTACACTTTCCACAGCTGTATTTCACTTACACCAAAGTGAAAGATCCATGAAAATGAGTAAAAGGTCAAATCATATTACATAAGCAATTACCCTATACATGAAAGATTCATTAAGAATATTGAAAGTAATAAAAAGCCCAAGAAATCCAATAATAAAATACAAAAGCGTTAAAAGAACGGAGATGAAAGAGTGAAAAACTATGAATTAGTGAACAGTCGAATCAGCTGAAGAATATTGGTTGTAATGGATGTCAGAATAATTATTAACGTATGTTTTTGATGAAAGTATGGTAACAAGGTACATAGATAATACGATATAGACCTACATACTCACAACAGAAGACAAGAGTGCAAACTCCCGAAGAAAACTGTTCTCTGTTATATTACATTGAAGAGCAAGTTCGAGGCGATAATCTTGACGAGAGAATAGTCGTGGCAACTAGTGGTAGTGAGTGAGCGCGAGACTTAAAAGTTACTTTGAGTGGAGAAATAAATAATACAAAAACGTCTCAGCGCAGAGAACCGAGAGCCACTAAGAACTTTTTGACTGACTTCGTCACAATAATTGCTCCAAAGCGGAAGCCAACGGAATTAAACGGAGTTGCGCGAACTTCCGCAATGTACCTCGTATTGTCAGCCACGTAAGACGTAACGACAGAACACGAAAGAATATGAAAGAGAGCGCATTCAATTGCTGTTGTGAAATAATATGACCAATGCCAATAAATTAATGCTGATTAGAATTGAATCTCAAAAGGAAGCACAATGCTCGCTGTTCATTTTCTACTAAATTTATTGGAGCAACAAGATAATGGAGCTTCTGATGTTAAGGCAAAAAGGATAAACATGGCTTTACTATTTATTGCATGCTAATCCAATTCTGATGTTCCGAAGAAGCTTATGAAAATCCTGGAGAATGCCCCTAGTTAAATTAGTGTATGTATTTTTCTCCAAATAAGTTGTGTCGCTAAGGAGTATATAGTGTTCATTTTATTCCAGGTACAAATCTATGCACAACACGGACATGGAACGCAATAGGATTTACTTGAATCTACAAAAAAAATATCTCACTGTATTTTTATTGGCTATTTTTGCTGACTGGTTACAAGGTCCATACCTTTATAAGATCTATGTGACTCATAATTATGATAAACAAGATATCTCTTTGCTTTATGTTATTGGATTTGCAAGTAGCACAGTCTTTGGAGTGATTGTAGGATATGTAGCAGATCGTATTGGTCGAAAAATTCTTTCAGTTTCCTACAGCGTACTCTATTCTTTATCCTGTTTATCTATTTTATCTGATCATTTTTGGATTCTTCTTATTGGACGTGTTCTTAGTGGGATATCCACTTCTATACTTTTTTCAACTTTTGAATCCTGGTACATGAGTCAGCATATGGAGAAAAAACTACCTTTGGATTGGATTGGAGCAACATTGACTAAAGCTACTTTTTACAATGGGCTATGTGCTATAGTAGCAGGAATCTTATCATCTTTTATAGTTGTTAATTTTAATCTGGGTCCATCCGGACCATTTGTACTAGCTGTGCCTATCTTGATAGCCTCAGGTATTCTTTGTGCCATCTCCTGGGATGAGAGTAGAGAAAACTCTCAAGAACTTACTCAAAGTTCCTGGACAGATGGAGTCTGGCTGATCTTCACAAGAAGCAATAGAATCCTCTTGTACTTAGGTGCTGTGCAAGCACTCTTTGAGACTTGCATATATGTTTTCGTATTTCTTTGGACTCCAGTATTAGAGCCTCTCAATCCCAGACATGGAATTATCTTTAGTATCTTTATGCTCTGTATAATGTTAGGTAGTTTCCTGAATTCAACTTTACACACAAAGTACAGAATTTCTAGAGACTACCTTCTGAAGCTTAGTATTATTTTGGGACTCTGCAGTATTTCTCTGTGCCTAATTGGTACAATTCTTCAGGGTAGTCATGAGATTTTGGGTAGCAAAATTTGTCTCGTTGCTTTCCTCTCGTATGAAGTCTCCATTGGAATGTATTATCCTGCTATCGGATACCTGAGAGGTGTAGTTTTTCCAGAATCTCACAGAGCATGTATTTCCAATTGGTTTAGAGTACCTTCCAATCTATTAACATGCGTGATTCTAATGTACATTAGAAATAGTATTCCAGAAAATTATTTAGTATTTTTCATTAGCTTTTTGAGTCTTGCCATTGGAGCAACCTGTAGTTTCAAATTTACCAAACTTTACAGGAGATATATTGAAACAGGTGATCAAACAATTCTTGTATGAAGATGTGTAATCTAATTTCATCATTTTGGTGCTACGAGAAAATATTTTACAGTCCATCACTTGACATCAAAATTGTATAATATATTATACAAGTACGAAAGGTGCCTCATAGCATTTATAGATTTTTTATTAATTTGGATGTTTGTATGTGAAGAAATAAAACGCACAATTTTATTCTATATTGTTTCACTTCTTTCCTTTAATATTCTTGTCACAATTTGAGTCTTAAAGAGGGGATATGATGTACAGTTATATAGTATGTATAGTAAACAATGGCAATGAACTTAACCAAGTATGGTATCCAAAGTAGTATATCCAAGCAAAACTTTCGACATCGCAGACACTGTGGGAAGAGTTTTACCACATTATCAGCTAAAATGAGCATATAAATAAAGTATTTTTAAAATGAGTTACGACAGACGTAAGTGCATCTTGAAAAGGCAATTCTTCATTAATCTTGTGACTTAGATCTTTAAAACTAAAGTTCCAATTGCAGATTTATTTATTTTATTAAGCACCCATTTTCTCAATTTTCAAATCCTATCATACACAAATTTCTATGAAATGCTCATTTTTACAAGAAAATGCAAAAATTTAGAAATAGTTGCTGCACCAGGAAAGAGAATGATCGAAGCAAAGAATATTCGTTATTTTGTTGTACTAACTGTTCTTTAGCTTACACTTATTCTTCCTATGAACCCAAATCATTCTCTTCCTTAGAAGATGTTTAAGGTTTTAAATATTTATGAATAAACATCAATTGTATTCTTTTTATATGACAATGTATAATGGACTTCATTCATAGTGTTTATTCTTTAATATTGAATAGAGATACTGACAGAGGATTGTCCGCTGACAAAGGACAAAGGTAGCCAGTTTAAAATAAGTAAATGTTGTGGAGGTGGACTGAAAATCATTGTCTCTTCCTTTATTGTACTGACCGTAGCTGTTACTGCAGCTCTAATATTTCAGTTACTGTATTCAAACAATGTATCGCAGGTAACATTTTTGAATTCTAAATTACAACAATACATAGCCTGTGCATAATGTTTTCTTGATACTTTTAGAGTAACGCAGGAGTTCATGGTGCAGTTGCTACAGACTACACAAACTGTTCGCAAATAGGAACAACAATTTTAATAAAAGGTGGCAATGCAGTAGACGCTGCAGTAGCTGCTACTCTATGTATGACTGTAGTAGCACCAGAGAAAACAGGGCTTGGAGGGTGAGAATATGAGAATTTGATGATTCATTTGAAAGTTCACAGCTAAAGAAAGTTAAATTTTTCTCAGAGGAGGCTACGTGATGATTTATAACCACAGAGATCAAACCGATCCATTGATCATAGATTTTGCCAATAACACAATCTCAGGTTAATATGAAAAATGCAAGATATCCTTTCTATATAAACTCTTCCTAATGAGTTTCATTTTGTAAGCAGGTTCCTTCGCTGCTAGAAATATCAGAATCCCTGCTTTGTTGCGTGGCTTAGAATATGCACATACTTTACGCGGAAATTTACCATGGTACGAAGTTGTAAAGCCTTCGGCAGACTTGGCCAGGACTGGATTCGTTGTATCAAGAGAATTTGCATACGAAATTTCCAAAAATAAGGAATATGCAAATCTTTATGGTTCTATTAATCCTGGAGAGATTCTGGTGCTACCTGCATTAGCCGAAACACTGAATGCCGTGGCAGAATTCGGTGCTGATGGTAATTAAGAATAATGGCATCTCATTAATATTATTTCTCGTGATACTACAAAGCGTCATTCTCTTAAATCCTTTTATGCGTGACATTAGTATTCTACAATGGAACTGTAGCCAAGAAGTTTGTACAGGACGCACTGGTGTCTGAATATCTTCTACGAGAGTTAGCACTGTACAAATCGGAAGAAACATTGGCAAAAAAGACTAGCTTCTACGGTTATACCGTATATTATCCACCACGTGCTTTACCGCTGGAACAAATCCTGAAGTCATTAGAGAACTTGCAAATTTCGAAAGAAAATTCATCCTCTTTGGATTCGCAAATATTGGTGGCCCACACATTGGTCCTATCGAATTTTGCATATTCCAAAGTCGATCCTAATGGTACGTATGAAGTTTTAGTTTAACAAAAAAATGCTAAATGAGCCAGAGATAATAATTGCTGTAGTTGAAAGTCAACGGTACGCCAGTGTAGTCGCCATGGACTGGGAAGACACATACGTCTCGGTAGTAACGTAAGTACATAAAAAAAGTCTTATGTAATAAATGAATAAAACAAGTTTCGTATCTTCTATGCTAATAAAAAATTTCAAATTTAGAGGACTGAGTGCTCCCCTTGGTCTGGCACACGTGTCAGCCGCTGGTTTCCTTCTGGATGGCACAGGATCCGGAAATACCCTATCTTCCTTTGCTCCTATGGTTTTCCGGGATGAATTATCCATCTGTGGCCTCCGAGGTATCTTCGGAGCCGATGACCCCACCGTTATCGGGGAATTACTGTCCAACCTTCTAATTTATAGAATGAATGTTTCCACTGCTGTAGAATATCCACGGTAAGTATCATCCTGATTCTCAGATGAGAGTACACCAGGTAAAGCCTTTGCGCTTACTAAAACAATATTATCTTTTTTAGATATTACTTAAGATCCGACGGTATAGCTATTGAAAGCGACGAAAGACACTCCGTGGATTCAATGCTTCGGATACATCTGGACACTATAGTTAATTTGTCTAAGACTGACGCTAGTCTTATTTCCAAGAGCGTGAACGCCATCACGAAGCGCAAGGACTCCATGACGAGTCATTCGGACAGCCGGGGCGATGCCCTTGCATCAAGATATTAAAAAGATCTGACGCATAAAACTATTGAAAAATGAAGGAATGATTTTGACTAATGAGGATACGTAAGGCTTACATTTTAATACTGAAGCATTGATTTAAAGTATTTCAACCGAATCTACCGTATGTTTTCTAAGTATTCAGTTGCTTCTGGAAAACGGAGTAAAAAATATAAAAGCACTGCTCTGAGACATACCGTTAGATAAAGCGACACAAACCGTATTGAATCATATATTTTTTATAAATGATTTTACATTTTATACTATATTGTACAATAAATTCTTTGTACATGTCACAGCAGTGTCGCCTTAATTGACAGCCATATAAATTCACTTAAAATTATATTTTAAGTTGTTGATATTTGTGCTGGGTGTGGACCTTCTCCATATCTATTTGTTTAATCCTAGCATAGGCAGCACTTCCTCCAAGAACAATGGCGTTACTAGTCCACCAGAGCATTGACTTGTGTTCTTGAAACCAGTAGCTTGCTAGAACAGTTTGTGCACAGGCTTTGGCAGTACCACTGATATTGTGCGTTAACGGGGAAGTCACTTTGATTTGTAAAGTAGTTACGTATCCAATAGCGAATCCACACAGTCCACCGATAGTCATTACAAACCAGAAAAATGGTTCGTACAGTTTATCATAATTATAAACAACAATATGTTCACCACTTATTAGCATCAATGGAAGAAAAAGTACAATGCTGTAAACATTATTGTAGTAAGACAGTAACCAGATTTCTTGATTCACTAAAGGCAATATCCTTTTTGTGTATATCGAATAGAGAGACAGAGTCAATGATCCGAGAACACCAAAGAATGTACCAATGATTGATAATGATCCAGCGACATTCTCTTGGTCCACTCCTAGCCAAAAGCCCATAATAATGACTGCACAGCATACTATACAGCCTGTTGAAGTCTTCTGCCCTGCGTTTAGAGTATAGAGAGTAATGTAATCGCAAGGTTCGATAGTATTAAACTTACCAAGAATTGTATAAGTGAATATAACATTGAACACTGTTGTCAATGAACGTCCTATGTAATAAAATGCAACGCCTACGTATTTAAGGCACAAATTATTGCTAGCTATCATCCCAGTAAATAGCAAAGAAAGCGGCAAGATCTGAAAAGCAATTATCGTAAGTATGTTTTGCAATAAATAACACTATGTCATGCGGTATACCTTCTTTGCTGTTTCCAAATTGTAAGGATGTCCCTTGGGAAAGGTAACATAATTTGGATACCATCGTGAAAGTCCACTCAGAACTGTGCATATAATGGCACTGACAACACACTGAAACCATGTAACGAACAATGGAGCATCCAAATTGACAGTGTCACTGGATAACAAAGCTTTATTGACAAATACTGTCAAAATTGATGTGACCCTGAAAAAAATAATATCAGCATTTAATTTTCTTGTTTTAATTATGTCGTATTACCGATAACACTTAAAGTACACAAATCTATAACCTAACTTACCAGTAAGCCGCAACTACTATAGTTATATTAATATATTTTGACAGAAGACTTCCATTAGACGACATTATTACCGGCGGTTGTAATGCTACTCCACGGTTAAGTCATTCTTATCGTTAACACCTATGTATATTGTTTTAACTGAAAATGAATTGATAAGACAGTACAACAGGGTGACATTTTGTCACGTAGGGACTTTTCCTTGGACTAGATTATTGGTAACGAAAATTTTAGTTTCCTCGTGTAGAACAAAAAATATATTTACTCGGCGACATTAATTATTGTCTAAGCTAATTCATAATAATTGTATGAAAAAGGAAATTATTCAATTTCCTTAAAGTATACTAAAATAATATACTGTCAGTAAAGAGGATGGATAATAAACTAGATAATAAGATTGACACAGTTTGCAGAGTTCTTTCTCAAGAGGCATCAGGTTTGTTGACTAAATAAAATAATAAATAGAATATTTCTTTTCATATGATACGTTACAGACCTTTCGATTAACCTTACATGTTACATATATTGATTGGCGAAAAGCAATTTTTCTATTCTTGTTTTACAGTGTCTCTTACTTTGTAGAACTTTATTTGTCGGATCAGGTTGCAGAAGTATCAGAGGGGATAAAACCCTTGACTTTTTACCGTGAATATGTATCCAAGAACATACCCCTATTGATAAAGGGTGGTACAAGCCAATGGCCAGCTACAGGCAAATGGAGCATATCATACTTTCGCAAAATTCTTGGCGACAAGGAAGTAACGGTTGCTGTCACACCGAATGGATATGCAGATGCAATAACAGAATCAAAGGATATCAATGGAAAATCTATCGAATACTTTGTGATGCCTGAGGAACGTCAGATGACACTCTCTCAGTTTCTAGATACTCTGGAAAATCCTCAAGTAGGAAGTGTATTTTACATACAGAGACAGAACTCAAATTTCACTGAAGATTTTCCAGAATTAGTTTCGGATGTACATCCTGACATATCTTGGGCAACAGAATCATTCGATAAACTTCCTGATGCTGTGAATATTTGGATGGGTGATGAGCGTGCTGTTACTTCGAGTCAGTACAAATTCGATTGCTTCGTAATACTGTATACATACAATTCTATAAGAATTTAGTATCTTTTCAGTGCACAAGGATCCTTATGAAAATATCTACTGTGTCATGTCCGGTGAGAAGGAATTTCTTTTGCATCCCCCAACAGACAGACCTTATATACCTTATGGAAAGTATCCTGCAGCTGTCTACAGAGAATCATCACCTGGCCAATGGAAAATAAATCCAATAAATGTAGATATTCCAAAACTTCTCCAGGAGTCAGAGTCAGTTAACGAGGAATCAGATCTAGTTCCTTGGATACGCGTGGATCCTTTGCATCCTGACTACACAAGGTTTGTATCGCATGAAATAAGAGACTAAAGCAATTCATTCGGATACCTGTTGCTACTTATTTCCTACACAGGTATCCCAAATACAAAAACACAAAAAGCCTAAAGGTCAAAGTACAAGAGGGTGATATGCTCTATCTGCCATCATTATGGTTTCACCACGTCCGCCAATCTCACGCCTGCATAGCATTGAATTATTGGTACGATATGGAATACGACATAAAGTACGCATATTTCAAGGCTTTGGAAACGCTTTGTGAATAAATGAATAAATGAATAAACAAGACTTGTCGAAAAATAATCTCCTGAAACAAAAGAGACATACCAAGTCTCGATATATCTATGGAGCGAGAAACAAAAGCGGAACTTTCGGTTATCGCGTTGAGTTCCGTTATCGTCAATAGAAACGATATCGTGTTTATTCATGCATCGTCAATCTACAGGGGATTCATTAAAGTAAATTATACAATTAATTGTTTATCGATCTCGCACATCACGCTTCCACTGAAGAAAATGCAATTAGTCCATAAAACTGATCGCGCCGCATGCGCGAAAGTCAAGCGACATCATCGTCGTCGTTCAGGACCCTGGAATTATGATGATAGCCCCTCTTAGTCCCGTAACTCCCGGAATGCTGAGTCTCGTACATCTTCCTGTTCTCCAGGTAACGCCTGTAGTTGTTCTCGCGCTTGCGACGTTGTTCCTCGGCCTGTTGGCGCAGCTTCTCCGGGTTCATATGGGTGGTTACCATGTGTCTCGTAAGAGAACTCATGAACTTGTAGGTTATGCCGCATACGTCGCAGGAGAGTATCTCCTCGTTAGCGCCTTGCTGCGAACAGAAGATATGCAAAAGGTTAAAAACCCGATACACCGTCTAGTCACCTCGAGCGAACATGGGTATCGGGTAAACTCCTTATGTTCGACGTACTTGCTGGTGCACCATCATGTGCCGCTGCAAATTGTTCAACCGATTAAACTCCCGACCACACACCTCGCAGTCGAACTTCTTATCCGGGTCGTGATTCTTCTTGTGAAGATTGAGATCGCTCGCATGCATGAAGGACTTGTGGCAGATGTCGCAGGTATGGGTCCTTTGGTCACCAGCCAGATGAGATTGCTCGTGCTTGGCCAGACTAGCCTTCTCCAGGAAACGTCGACCGCAATAGATGCAGGGCAACGGCCGCGACTGAGGATTGTGCAGAGTGAGGTGCCTGCGAAGTGCCGTCGACGTGGGGAAGTTTTTGTGACATTCCAGACACTGGAAAGGACGATCCCCGGTGTGAGTCTTGCGATGACGCGCCAGAGAATTTTGATCAGGGTATCTGAAAGTTTAAGAATTACTATGTAGACCGTTCAATCTGAACCTAAAAGCCGCTTGATATTCAGAGACGTACCTCTTGGGACAGAGGTCACAGGGGAAGTTCCTGGTGGTGATGTCCTCCTCTCTTGCGTGCTTTAGTCTATTGTGTCGTAGCAGCTGGAAGGATGTCTTGAAGGATTTGTTACAGATTTCGCATTTGAGATTATCCGTGGTGGGGATTATTACTTGGGTCCTCTTTTGACCGTGCTCATCCTCGGAGATGATTAAGGATATTGTCACGGTATTGTCCTCGTTGTCTATTTCGTTGAGCGAGGAAGTTGGGATGATCAAACCCTGGAATTATAAATAAAATACATTTAGAAAGATAAATAAGAGGATGAAGCAGATAATTTATTATCTTATACGTACTTGTTTATCTTCTGTGTTATTTCGATACTCCATATCACCCGCTGTACAATTTCCATCGTCCGAGGACCTGGAGTTTTGTGTCTGATGACTCTGACTCTCCTGGCTATCCTGATCGTCGCTGCTGGCCTCGGCAATGGCATAGTTTCCATCCGCAGTCAAGTAAACAGGCTGCAACGTTCCTGTGTCATCCTTGAAGTAAAGTTGACCGTCTTCATCCTCGTGGAGGAAGATCTGATCCTGAGAATTTTCTTCTTCCTGCTGCTGCTGCTGCTGCTGACTACCTTCTTCCTGACTTGCGGTTTCCCAGCCTTCTTGTTCCATTACAACACCTTCATATTGATACTGTTCATTATCATTCACAGAATGTGCCACGTAGAGGGTTTGCATTTCTTCTCCTTCGTAGTAAATGGTCCCTTCAACGGGGATTGCGTTGTCTTCTATTTGATCGACCTAGAGATTTCATTTAGCATGATAGATGTCTCAAAGTGTAATGTTCAAAATTTATATTAGACATACCTTAATAAATCTGGCAACAGAATTTTTTTCTTCTTGACCCTTCGAAGATCCGACTGACTTCTTCGAACCTAGTACAGTATAAATCAGATTATTCTCTGTATTTTTAACTATCTCATGACCGCTATTCTCCTCATTGACAGCATCGGTTATACTGTGATCGTATTCAAGAATCATTCCGGATTTATCTGCCTTCAAAATGAGTTCTTCGGCAGAGGTAGTTCCAGGGTTCTCGGAATTAGGCATATTTACAGACTTCTTGTTAATAGTGTACGTTTTCTTATTGTTCTTTAGCTCGATTTGATTCGTCTCATTATTATGGTGCCTGGATTCGGATTCGTCAGCCTCTTCGTCTTCCCAATCTTCATCAGCATCGTACATAACATGCTGCTTTTCCATCTTGATGGTTCCGTTATCCAAATGTTTTTGGACAGACTTCTTAGCAAGTTCCTTGCCCGAGCCATAAACTTTTCTATAACTTCCCGACTCTTTAGACTGCACTTTAGCATGCATCTCCGTTGTACTGTTTTCTACAGATTTATTAGCATTCTCATTGCTACTTTCTACGTCGTGCTGCTGCTCCTCCTCCTCTACATCCTCTTCGACCTCTTCAATTTCTTCAATAATTTCTACAATCTCTTCAACCTCCTCATCAGCTCCTTCTTCAGCAGCTTCCGATTCAAAAATGATTTCTTCACCCTCCTTAGCCTGGTTCAATATCTCCCCCAGGTCCTTCACTTCGATCACTTCAAAGTCCATGGTGATCTACCCTGTATATGACATACAAAAATTCAAACAATTACTATTACAACAATAGGAATAACACAAAATACTTTGCTGCAAATATGGAATACTTTTATGGAACCACTCCCAATCTAAGAATACAGAAGTAAAAATGATTTCAAGAGCAATGCAACATCCCACAATATTCTCAATCGCACCTGCTCCGAAAGTGCATAATGAGCAAAAAATTGAAATAAATAAAAGCCACATAGATACCCTGTAAAGGTTAATGGAGTCGAAATCTATTCTAACAGGAAACTCTCCTACGATCTGTGCATTGAAGTAGACAAGGCTGCCGTCTTGGACCAGGGGAATATTTAAGAAATTGATGAAAATCCTGAGCCAGAATTTGGCCAGTAATAAAACAAAACCTATGCACAGTATCAATTCGTCTCGAGTGTTATTTCAATTTATATATTCGTTCTGGAACGCGGTAGGAACCAGTCGGTACGAGAATGCCATGCATTTATCAACGGATAGCAAAATGGCCACTGCCTGGGAGGGAAACCCTTGAGCCAGAATTGTGAAGAGTAATACAAAGATAATGAAATTATAAGAATAAATTAATAGTTAAAATTAAATGTATTAGATACCAATAGATACACGGAATCCGAGAGAAATAGCCAGAGTGCAAAGAGTGTCGCAGAAAAATAATATATTTACTCGGTCGATACGCGTCAGCGTACAGTTCCTCTTGGAGCGAGTGACGCCACCTTTGAATGCTCGGCGCACACGCATTGGAGAAAAATAAAATTCCCCAGACCAATCAGAGAACGGTTATCCCCACCATCGGTATGAATACAATACTTAACCTAAAAGTGAGATAGCTGTCAAACTACGCAGTTTTATTGTAATATCTTGTAGAAAATGCTGATGATCTTTCTAATCTGTATTTTGGGCTGCTTTGAGCGAGTAGCCGCATCGAACAACTTCGATTTCGGAGATACACTGGCTCTAATATTGGGCCTTATAATAGGGATCGTTGGATTTTTCGCTTGTATGGGAGCGTACGCTAGGAAAAAAAATCGCTTTGATTCACTCTAATATACAATATTTACAGTACCCCTTACGGGTAGGTACTTTCATTTTTGATAATGTGTTATTAGCTCTGATATGCAATTTTCAATTTTATAATTATCCTAGAATTCTGCTTTATTGACAATACTGAGGACGCTGTCACTTTTCTTAAGGATTACTGGATATTCAAATACTTCATCGAGAGAAGAATATTTCAGGACAGTTTTCTTTCTATTACTTACAAGCGCAACACTAAATTACTTCTCTCCAATTTCTACAAGCAATTGAGCCGGATATTCCCATTAACTTTGATACTGTGTCTTTTAATATAACTGAAAGAATGCAATGGCAAAAGAGAAATCAAAGAAGTTCAGCTTAGTCCTGGGTGGAAAATAATTGTAATACGTATGACAATTAAAGGTAATTTTTGATTTAAATAAGAGTAAGAGAATATGTTTCATTATCTATTTTTAATTTTCACAAAGCTCGATTGTAATTCAATGATAATAAATTGCTTGTAATAAATAAGTATCCCTTTCATCGACTTTTTATTGAATTCCCTCCATCCATCTCTGTTACAGCCTGTATCGCGCGTTTGTCATTAATTTTCAATTCTAATATATTTTTCTCCTGATTCGCAATCTCTTGTCTTACAATCCACACTTTTATTGGCATAACTTTTATTCTCTTAAGCTTTAAATTGTTCTTGTTCTCTATCGCTTATAGCACAGAGAGAAAAAAAAGTTTAATTCATATTAACGCATGTGCAAAGGGAGACTTCTCAGAGGTTGACGCACTCGTTATTTCTTACAATAATATAATGGCTACTGGAGCCCGTATGTTCTACCATCATTCTCTTCATCTTGGCCACTTTGCATCGTTCGCAGCTTCCCTAGTCATCCTTATATAATTCCTATTTATTCCATACATGGCACCTTCCTGCCTTTAATTTTTACTATATGAGTTTTCAGGGAGAGTCAATAGAGACAAAAAATATATATGTATACATATGCATTGTATTGTTGGAGAATTAGAATCAGATTTTCTCTCTTTTTCACTTTCTTCTTCCAATATATAATATTCATCGGCTGCGAAAGGACATCTAAAGACTCCTGAGCTAAGCACGTGTGTACATCGACTGGAGCTGGTAGAACTCGTCTTGCTTAATCAAATTGCTACAATTAATTCAAAGATAAAGAAGATAATAAACACGATCAAATATAGAAACGACAAGGAGAATAACAAAGTATTACAAAGCCAAAGTAAAGACATAAGGCCAAAAATCCAGAAGGAACCATAATAAAGAACCTAGTGTGGCTACGTTACATCTAAGAATGAGTTACGAGTTTAGTTCCACGTGGTATATTATATCATGGGGATGCCCTCTAACCAGCTTTCATACATATATATATATAATCCGTCATATTGCCACAGTACAGTATAAAGATTTCTACATAAGCAGGGATATGTCCATCAATCGAAAGTTGTCTCCAGATACAGACGCACGTGTTTCTGTGTCATTTATTTTATTACCTCTTACGTATATCATATACATATATTTATATTTTATATATATATATATATATATGTATAAATGTACTAGGTAGCCAGCACTTTAAGCTCCAGACGATTCATATCTCTATCATACTTGATCCTCGGACAGACAAAATCCGAGTACGCTTTTTCTTTTATTTGGTTCTTTTTGACTAACTGGCCGACGGTACCGGTTCTCACAAGGTCCTCGCATCAAAGCATCCTAACGACAAGAACCATGCACTCTTCTACAAGAACGCAGGAGGAAGCATTTCGGTTCTTGAGCATTCTCATTACGATATAACCGACTTCCATCTATAAACGTTGACCTGCACTCTGAACCGAGGAGTTTCTCGTCCAACGCACGTAGAACGTCCGATTTCTATATAGCTTACGCACTGCGAATTATATATATCGTGGGGGTCGTGGTGGTCGGGTAACGACAACATCAGGAACATCGTCTACGTCCTGCGATGTCGATAGTCTTAAAATAACTTCAAGGATTGTATATTGTTTAGGCACGCGGAACGAGTCCTCGACAATGTTCCATGTTAGTCGTGACTCCTCAACGCTTTTTATCTCTCTTAACATTTTACCTTAAGCAACTCCAGCTGTCACACAAACAAACAAACATATATTTTCTCTCACTCTTTCATTCTCTTTCAATCAAACGATTCTTAACATCCTGTGCATCTTCTTTATTTCTTCATTTTATTACTCTCTCCAAACGTAGCTTATTATTCCACTTCTTGTTTATCGTCACCCCCATTCTTTTTACCTAATCAGTCTTTGTTAATTGTCCCAAAACCCATCGAAACCTACGGCCGCTCGTACATATATATTATCCCTTCGATCGGTCGGTATTTTTTTTTTTTTATCGCTCGGCACCAGGTTAGACTCTGGTCGCCGGGAACGTCCTAATCGTATCCACGCTAATTTAAATCTTATTCGTCGGCATCGTATTACACCCTAGGATAATCTAAAATCACGTTTATAATCTGTACAAATACAGCATCTCGCGGGCGGTTCTTCACGCAACGTTCAGAAGCAGGGCCGTGGACATTGTCCAGGGCGAGACAAGAAAACGAGAACGAGAGTAGCGTAAAGCCCTTTGGCTATAGGAAATAATTTTTGTATACGTCGCACCAGGATACGAAGACGACGACGACGATGACGAAGCTGAATATAAATAGAAGCGAGACTCGAAATAAACAAATATCAGAAAAAGCCCCGCGAATAATCTTTTTTTTTTTCATTGCAAGTCAACTAGTGCACAGTTTGATTCTTTTACTCTCAATACCGTAGCTCGCTCTCGTCTTCGGGAAACCCTGACGCGCCGTCGAGCGTCTTCCTCTGGGAGTGTATATATAGTCGCGAGGCTGAGCGAAGGGGCGTAGAGAGGATCATTAAAGAAACGATCCGCCGTAGTCGGGACGAGACAAGCCGCAGGCTGATCATTTGCCCGACTAATAATTCTTAATTAATCATTTTTACCTAATTATAACGAATGTCCTTAACCACGCCGAATTGTATTATAATTGAAATAGCCCGTAGACGGGTGTGGATATCTCTCACATTTCTCTCTCTCTCTCTCTTTCTAGTTTCACTTTTATACAAACTTTTGCTACCTCTCTCGCTCTCTCTCGCCATGAAAAGGGAACTCACGACAAAGAACTGTAGCAGCAAGAATACAAAAGAAACAAAGTTCTATATATACGGAGAGAGAGAGAGAGAGAGAAAATTTAAAAATATACATATATAATTTTTTTCTCTTCTCCGTGCAGAGTACGACGTCGTTCATGAAATCTCCATAATCGCTATGCGCACTATATTCACTTTTGACACTCCAAACAGCATCCACTGTTTCCTATACTTATCATCGTCAATCCCATATCTGATCAATCAAATCACTGTCTTCGTATAAGCCCTGCCGCATGGTAAGAACATTGAAAAATTCTACTGTTTGTAACGTGTGTAATGTAAAAGTTAGAAAATAAAAGAGTCTTACAAGTTACAGGGAGGAACGCACTAACCGAAGTATTTAAATTCGTAATAGTATAGTAGATAGTATAGTATAGTGTTTTGTAATAGCGGATAGTACGTAATATAGTAATGGATAGTAAATAGTATTGTTTACAGTAAAGGTAATAGTAGCAGTAGCAGTAGCAGCAGCAGCAGCACTAGCGATAGCAGTAGCAGTAGAAGTAGTAGTACCGATAGTAAGTGTAGTAAGAGGTAATAAAGTCACTAAATAGATAATAACCATAATACAGTAAAAACAAATGGCATTTTACCACTTTCCATTTCACGATCGTACTAACTGAGCGTGTCTTCCCGCCATTTCGAAAAAAAAAAATAGAATAAAAAGAAATTCGATTGAAATGAAGAGACTAATAATTCTGTCTAATGGAAATGAATATACATACGTGTGTGTGTGGGTGTGTAGGATATATATATGTACACAGTACAATCAGCCAGGGAGAATCCGACGACTCTGCACCGAGGAACATCCAACCAGAAATTTAAAAATTAAAAAAAAAAAGAGTAGTAATAATAATAACAATATGAACCCGTTATCATCGAGGCTCGATCTCATGTGAGTGTAGGTCAGCCATCGAAGAGGATCTCGCCGTTGCCGTACAACAATAATAAAAGGCAATCCTGCGCACGCGTGCGATAGAACCGCTAATAAGACATTACAATTAAAGTATATAAACAGTGACTAAGTCGAAGGGAATCTCGAGAGGCATCCAGGTCGATGACGACGACGACGACGACAATGATGATGATGATGATGATGATAATGATTGATGACGGATGACATCCCCACGTTATTCCCTTTCAATCAGGATAATTATAGAAGATACTCGTGGACGAGCTTATCCGAGAAATGTATTTTACTGCTCGTATTGCGAGGCAGAAGGATGTTCCTGGGGCGCTTGAGGTTCGCCGGGCGGAGTGCCGTCGTGAGAATTATCCAGGTGTGGCGTAGCCGGGGTAGCTGGTTGACTCTGAGGCGTACTCGTGGGTGCGTATATGAGTCTATATCCAGCAGGTAGGAAAAAACCACCGTGGGGTGTGTATCCGAAGGTCTGAAAATTGGCAAGGGTTGGAGCCTGGTGATAATGAAGATAGGCACCGTTCGCGGTTGGGTTAGAGATCGGGGTCGGTGCTACAAGAGTAGCGGCTGCTGGTGCACCGGAAGTACCCATGTTAGCACCGTCCGGTATTATCGGGGCGAACTGATATTGCGTGGGATTCAGGATTGTCGGACCGTTCGTCGAACCCACAGGTTCTGTCAAATCTCCAGGATACGAAGGAACGTGCTGCACGTTCTCCGGTGGCACCACGGGGATGGGTATCACGTATGCATGCGGTATTCCTGCCTGCTGCTGGTGCGGTGCTTGTTTCAATTTTTGTGTCGCCAGGCGAAGAGTTTCATCTGTATCCGGAGACTGGCTAGGCACCTTTTGCATTGGAGTTTGAGGTGCGGTACTGAACATTAGATACTCCTCCATACCTGGTACTCTTGGTTGCCCTGTACAATTATCAATTCGATACAATTATTCTATAAGAAAATTAAAGATATCTTTTTCTTGATATTTATAAATTTAATAACCTACCCGCTACATTGGCAGCCACTGTGTGGTAAAGCAGAGGATGATGTTGATGCTGATGTAGCGCACTGGCTTGTTGTTGTTGCTGAATCAACAACTGCAGCTGATGTTGCTGAAAACGTTCCAGCTCTTCCCTGTGTCTTCTTTGAAGTGTCTCCAGCTCCATGGTTTGCCTTTATTTAACAGTACTCGCGTGTAAGTATTTAAAGAGCATTTCTAATTGACATCTTACAGAGAAATCTAGTAATCCATATAAACAGACTCACCTCTTTATTAACAGCTGATATTCCTCGCTTGGTGTCAATACTTGGAGTTTCTCTTCCTTATCAGACTGTAACGCATGCATCATTGAATTTCAATTAATTGATCAAATGAACCAGCGGCAGAATAACATTCCTGATCATACACGTGAGAACTAATAAAAGCTCGTGCAAGCTACGAAACGCCCGGGGGATCTACAGAGATGTGGAACGAGGGATGGGAATTAACTAAAAAAAAAAAAAAAATAGCTCAGGCATTGATGAATTAAACCAGCAGGCAGGCAGACATGTTTAGTGTAAAAGAAAAATGAATCCCTCGTGTTGATTTTTGATCGTAAAGTTAATGTATCTCATAAATGATTTCATTAACCCAACAATGATAATAAGACAATACAACATGGAATTCGCTTAAATGATGATGATTCAGGCAGACAGACTTTTCTTCAGGACTTAAAATAATTCCCGAGAGTTTGATCTGACTCTGTAACAGACACTGAATTAATGATGAATAAGTAGATAAGTAATAATGAAAGAAGGGATTTTAATAATAGAGAAAGGAATGATCAAACTCGTAGAATATCTTGTGAGGTCATCGATAAGAGAGTAGTCCTCCAGTATAAGCTGAATACGAGTAATCAAAAAGCTAGCAAAGAAGCCAGATGGTACAGAGCCTACTCCCATTATGTAAAACCTCAACCAGGATCTCGATAATCCGTGATCCCTTGAACGTCATCTTCGAGAATCGTTCTATCGCCTCCACCAGCGTCCTTATTCGAGATCCATATCTAGGATAAAGGTTGCTTCATCACGGTGACTGGGATATAATGAAGTAGAATCATCAATGGAGGATGATACTTCAAATAAAAGCTTCCGTTTACTATCCTCTTTATCATAAATATGGCATCCGAAGTAAATGCTGTCTCTTCTCCTAGAGCATGCTCTCCCCTTACCCAATGCAGCGGGTTGTTCAGAAGCGGCTGAGAAGACTGCTCGTTTTTGATAGGACTGTTAGGATATGGCATTGTCGCCAAACCCTGTCGCAAGGACTCATCCTCGTTCAGTCTGGATAAGTATTTAGGAAGGTGATGGCTGATAGTACTTCTCGAATGAGGTTCCTCAGGTCTATCCTTGTACTCATCCTGATACTTCAATGAATCCAGTCCTTTGTATCCAGATAACTCTGGAGTACGTCTGAGTCGTGTCCTGTCTGTGTATCCTGGCCAGCAGTAAGAATTGTCGTGTTCCAGATATTTAGCCTTGAAGAGGCTTCTCCTGTCGCTGTTGCTACTCTCCGCGTCTGTATCCGTACCGGTAGTGTCGGATTCATTCGGTTTCTTACATCTCCTCCAACTGTTAAAGTCCTGCATCTTCATGCCAGCGTGAACAGTATGATAGGGCCTTCCGGTATCTGATCTTCTGTTAAATGGATCAGTGCTCAGGTCGGTGATGGGACTGTTGACACGATTCTCGCAGACCTTGACGGGACCATGGCCAGGAACTAGATTCACCAGACTACGAGCTTGCTTTAACTTTATCTTGAGCAAGTGTCTTGGCTCTGGAGAGAAGCCTATCCAGGTTGGACGAGTACGACTTCCTGAATTACATCTGTTTGCTCTGCTCCCGTTATCCATTGATGCCAAACTCGAGAATCCCGTGAATCTGTTTCTACAGTCAGGACTCTGACAACGTAGTTCTAGCTCTAACTGATCCTGATAATCATCCTGGATATCGTGATCATACATCTCACGTAGTGTCTCGAGAACTGTCAGATAGTGCTCATCCTCTCGTAGCTTGTAGCTGTTGCTTCTTTTTATTGGACGTTCTCTATACCGGAAATAGTCTGGTACATGGCTGTTAGAATGCTTTCTGCGTTTGGGTAGACTTTCCTCAAAATTCATTATTTCACCAGGATATATATCTCTGCTGATTTTTCGTAGAGCCCTTATAGGGCCGACTCTTGATCTCTCCTCACGAGTGGATATTGGATGCACTTTTAAATGATCTTTTCTTGAATTATCCATAGTATTCGAAGATATCGATTGGTTATAACTTTTATTGCTTAAATGTTTTGTATTTTTTTCTTTGTCTCTCAAATCAGTCATGGATCTTACCAAAGGATGATGTTTACGTAGCTTCCCATAATCGGGATCGACGAAATTCCGTGAGCCCAGCCTTGTGTAATTGTTTAAGGAGTTCCTGAGATACTTCGAAAGTTCTATGGTGGAGGAAAAAGGATCAGATTGCTTCGTGATGCCAGTAAAACCACGTAGATCTTGCATAGAGTTAGATATTTTCCTGGACGAACTGAACTTCAATTTTTTCTCATGTTCATCAGATTCCTTTATCAATGTTGAAAAGTCCCACGCTCTAAGGTCCCATTGGGATTTTGATTTCTCTTTGGAATCCAGCGGAAGAGGCCATTGCAAGTTTGATGAGTGTTCCTTGTCCCGATTCACTGGTGAGAAGCACCTGATATCTATTGATGAGCTGGCAAGTCTTCTGTTTTGCAAAGAGCTCGAAGATGTTTTCGAAGAAGTCTTAGAATTAAAGTCAAATAATTTTGGAACTTGTGTGTCAGCCCGATTAAAGGTTCCAAATGTAAATAATTTCTTCTCGTCCCTCTTCGTATCCAAGTCTTTTGCACTTAAACCAGGATAACACGATGGATATTCAGGAAGACTTTTATCATTTGGTGTAGTAAAAACTGTAGAGGATCTTTGTGCCTGATGGTCAAAGCGTTCGTTCAGCACTATTGAAGGATTGTCAATCCTTTCAGGCAAACTCAATGCAGTTTGGATACTAGAAAATGCAGAGGGTCTGTCTTGCTGAGCATTTGCAATTGGATCAGCAATCAATTTAGAATTCTGATTGGTTCCCAAAGGAGGATAACTGCCAAATTGAAAATCAGGAGGCGTACATGTTCCTAGACGACGTCTAGCTTCCTGATTAACATTGCCAATAGTATTATAATTGGCCCCAGAATCATTAACAACTGTTTGAACGTCAGGATTGATGAACCCTGGACATTGCTGAAAGTTCGTAGACTTCACCATCCCAGATATATTCCCGAAGGAGGCACTGCTAGGAACAGTACCAGGTACAAGTCCAACAGGAAATTGATCCCTCGATAACCCAATCCCATGATCCCGTGAAGCAGGTTGGGAAGCTCCGCTCAAAATGTTAGATCCATCCTGACTTGGAGAGTATCCCATCGAAAGATTTGATGACGTATTGGAAGAATTATCAATTGGCATCGAGGAAGCGCAATGATATCCTGCAGGACTTTCAAAGGGTATACTGGGTTCGTGCATCTTGGCTCGTGCCATTCCAGCCGCATGCTGCCAAACATTCCCATCCTGATTCTCGTTGACTCTCCTGGTCGCTACCTGATTGCTAGAATCCTCCTGGGACCGCTCCACCACTTCATGGCCGATCTCACGTCTTGTCCGTAGAACGTTGTCTCTAGGTATGGCGTGCTGCTTTGATCCAGGAGGCGGTTTCAAGAGGAAGATATTCTGGATTTGACGATCTAACGTCTCAGTGGAGAAACTCTTGCGATGATGGGGATGATGCGTATGTAGATACTGCTGTTGATGTTGATGAGCCGAAGACGGCATGGTTTTTATTGAGTGTGGATACGATGACTGGGATGAGGAAGCGAGGCTCTCCTGGCAACCAGTTGTCCAGGTATGGGAGATATTCTAGCCCCCCAAACAAAAAAATCCCCCACAAATAGATAGGTCAAGGATCTACCCATCACATGAGATTCCGTGGAACTGATTCTTATCTATTGCAAATTTGCATCGTTCCCATTTAAAAGTGCCAATCTGTCTGTCTATCAAAAATACATTAAAATCACGAATAGACTTCAAGTTTTGGTCTGACCCAAAGCATTGAGAAATCTTCTCCGTAGGCAACCTATCCTATCGATCTCTAATATCTGCATAACTTGTAACGTACAGTGCACTGCCTGCTTAGCACTAGCTGCAAGCAATCATTTTAAAAAATAAATAACTGTAAAGAACTCAGGATTTCCGGATGATCGACTACCTGGGGA
Source organism: Hartigia nigra (assembly GCA_031001745.1). Lineage (NCBI taxonomy): Eukaryota > Metazoa > Arthropoda > Insecta > Hymenoptera > Cephidae > Hartigia > Hartigia nigra. The sequence goes on along the minus strand of JARPRG010000495.1, from coordinate 396,482 downwards.
ATCTCCAACGGGGCATCAGAGAGCACGCGTATCACTCTCACTTTTCTGTCTACCATGCAAGGGTAAACCAAAGGGCGGGCAAAAGAAAAGTGGGTCAGAATATATACTGGGTGTAACCAGGGTGGCAAAGGGAACTCGAGAATTAGTAACTTACAAAACGCACAACACAATGGTTTGTTAATAAACATCTAGCCCATACAAATTACAGGGTCCTCCAAAGGTAGGGCGACTCTTGGGCACTCGAAAACTTACCTCTACACAACTTCCGCCAGCTGAAATATTCGAACCTGCCTGCGGTGGTACGGAACTTTCCCGGCTGTGGATTATCTGTATAGGCGCAGCAGTGCCTAAAGAAGAAACCAAAAATACAAGAGTAAATACATAAAGGAATAACAATCAACATTTTAATCATTACTTATTTACTTACCTTGAGCATTTCTCTGATTTTCCTGCACCTGACTCGAAGACTGCTGACCCTTAGACTCCAGATGATTTAGTCCTGCTGTCTCAGTAGCTGGAGGACCGGCAACTTTTGATACCATAAACCGTGAAATTTTTCTAACAGGTTGTTCCGAAACAACTCTCTGTAATTAATATAAATAATTAATAATTTTAATACCGAATTCTATATATTTCATACAAAAGGATACATACCTCTGCATTATCCTGAGTTTCGAACTGAACAGGGGTACTGGTACCGGAAGTACAAGTCATGATACTTGGTGAAATAGTGGCAACAGGTACGGTTGCTACTGGATGTACGGTAGCCAATAAATTTTCAGAAGAAACTTGCACCTGAGGTTGCAGTGGCTGAACTGTGGGAACCGGGGTAAGAGGTTGCGGGGAAGACGATGAGATGATCGGCCCTCTCTGATGAATCTTTGCGAGTTCTTGTTCCAATTCCTGTAGACGAGATCCGGGTCGTTGCGTTCGCATCTTTACGCTCTCCTTGCTGGGACTCATCATATCGAATCCGCTTGGTCCCGCTCCAGGTATGGGACTATCAATAGCGTACTCAGTACCCTGAAGAAGATTCGCAATTGGTTAAGGCTGGAATTACGATTTATTATCCAATTAATCTGGATAAGCTCGTGACTGAGATAAGTCAATGATGTTTTTAAAAATAAAACTATCTGTTCGAGATATCAACGATAAAACTATATTATTTACTCTTCATTGCCAAGTATTATAGATATGGCTGAACATATTGCTATTTATTCAGCAAGAGTCTCTCATCGAATTTTAATCTTTTGTCCGATCTGCTTATCACCTACCGGTTGGCTTTGTGAGTATTGCGATGATGACTGCTCTTGACCCAGAACAACTCCTTCGGTAACGGTACTAACGCTAGGCTCAGGAAGTCCTGATGACGAAGAGTGCATTGTTGCTTGAGGAGACAGTGGACCCTGAAATTATGATAATTTAAATAACTTTGTCGTAACAAGCAAATAGAGATGCATAAACTCTCAATTGTATTCCAATAATTTGATAAGAAGACAACAACAATATTCACCATAGTCTGAGAAGCTACTACAGGCATCCCAATGTTCACCAGCTTCTGTTGCAACGAATGCATATAAGCGTCATAACCTCCAGCAACTTGATGACTATGGGGAGTAGCAGGATGACTCATTGGTGGTGTACCCACATTCAATGATTCCGATGGCTGACTGGTCAGCTGTACCAGTTTCTGCTGTAAATCAGCAATAGTCTGTGGTCCTTGCGCGCTGGCATTGCTGTCGGTGATTTTGTCCAATGAATTTTGCTGGCTAAGCTTTCGATGCTGTTGCTGTAGCTGTTGCTGAGAGATTTGATGTTGGGCAAACAACACTGGATCGACAGATTCAACGATTGTATGTTCAGGAGTGACATCATGGCTGGAATTCTCATTTTCCGACGACAGAAATTGACAGTCGGCACTTGTCCTCCTAAACAATATCAAAAGAAATACAACAATATATATATAATTTATATAATTTATATCATGTCATTGGAATAGGAATAACAAAAATATTTATAGCGTACCTGCTGCCGTTGATGTACTCTAGATGGCCATCTACATCCGTGGCTGTTAAATGTCGTTGTTGTTGCTGTTGTTGCTGTTCAGAAAATTTCGACTGAAGATGTTGTTGCGAATCTACAGGAGCATCGACATATTCAGTAACAGACTGTTGCTGATGTTGCATGGGCGCCACATGCTGTATCTGTGGCTGACTGTGCACAGGTTGCACGTGTTGTACAGGAAGTGATTGTTGTACGACATTTTGTCCCATGGAGCCAGCTGGATACTGCGTGACATTCCACTGACCTTGAATGGGAACTTGAGGCGGGAGTCCAATGAGTTGTTGTACAATTTGCTGCGGAGTATCTATCTGTTGCACTTGTTGCATCGGTATACCAGGTTGTTGTTGCATACTCGATTGAGGTTGTTGAAACTGTTGCTGATGTAACTGTGCAGGAAAACCTTGTTGCACCTGTATGCCCTGGCTCATAGGCTGCTGCATCTGAAAGCACTGTTGCATGTGGGGTTGTTGCATCTGCACCAGTGGCAATTCCGGTTGTATCGGTTGGAAATATTGCTCCACATTTGATACCGGTGGAAAGAATTGCTCAGTGTGCATCACAGATTTGTGCTCAACAACAGTTGGAGTTTGATTTGGATTTGAACTCGGCTCGTGACTCGGTACAGAATGCGAAGTTGCTGATTTTGTTTTTGGATTTGATAGAATGTTTGCCAAGTTTTGAGCAAGATCTGGTAACGTCGAGGAGACTTCTTTGGTCTTCACGGGTACTTTTGGTGTAACCTCCACGTTGCTTATTACGGGTACAGAAACGGGTGCGGGTACAGCTGCAGGCACAGAGAGTGAAACACCAGCCTGTGGCGGATGAACAACATTGTGATGGATTACAGTAACTGGCGCAGTTTCCATTGGTCCTTGTGAAAATACCGCAGCTGCGTCTTGGCCCATCTGTGGCACATTCTGCACATGTTGCTGTTGCATGGTTGTATTCGTAATTGTACTTGCCATTCTACGGTCGTCTGCTATATTTGATGATTCTGACATCTGAGAATCCGCTGATACATTTGACACAGTGGATATATTAGAGACACGACGATTTCTTTCATCCATATTTGGCTGCTGTTGCAGTTGTTGCACGTGACCGGATAGCACGACGTATTGTTGCGGTTGCACAAAGGGTTGTTGAATAGGATGTCGCTGTTGCATCTGCTGCTGTACTGGTAATTGTTGTTGAGTTGGTGTCTGTTGCATAGGCACCTGCTGTTGCTGCTGCATGGGTACTTGTTGCGTTGGTTGCAACTGAACGTGTTGCTGGATTATAGTTTGCTCTTGATACTGTGTTTGGCTAAGAGGAATGCCCGACATGTGCTGGGTAGTTTGTACATCCTGCTGCTGTATCACCACATTCTGCTGCATCTGTCCTTGCTGAATCGTTGTGGTACCCTGATGAATAAGTTGATGCTGCATCTGCAAAGGGCAAGAGTTCTGTTGCACCGAAGTGATAGTCTGTGAAATCTGCTGTACGTTCTGCACATTCTGTTCCTGAGGATGAAATTGCGGCACCTGTTGAATAACATCTCCTGGTGGAATCTGAACAGCATCCGTAGGGGTCTCGTAATTTAAGGAAGAGACATCCGACATCTTCGTTTCAACTTCATTCACTTTAGGAATATCCTGACCAGGAAGTGACTGCACCTGCGACGTTGTTGACTGATTTTCCTTAGGTTCTAATTCAGAAACTGGCTTTTGTTCCACTACGGGACTGACTAGAAATCTAGAGATCTTCCTGGCTGGCGGCGCTGGCAATTTAGCACCCTCCGAAGATGGTACATCAACGACGGCTCCTTTACTCCCATCATCAACAGGAGTATCCTGCTTCTCTTGCAATGTACTGGCCTTAACTACTTCCGTTTTCAATGCATCATCAGTAGATTCCTGTTGTTGATTTTGGGCTGCAGTCTGACTAGGCTGCTGAATCCTCTCCTGGAATTGCAATGTAAGCGCATCCTCAGCATTGGAATAATTCGCCTCAAGGATGGTCTCCGTAGACGTCCCAGATATCGTACTCTCCTGAGTATCCGTAGGATCGTTGGGTATGTTAGTAGGAGTCAAAGTATCCGTATTCTGCGTCGAAGTAGAGGATCTTCTGGATGCTTCCGAAGAGATGCTGTCTGGCCCAATCTGACTATCCGGTGTCTGTACATTATGCTGCTTATCCAAAGGCGCCGTAGTGATATGCGACAATATCTGATCGATGGGAAGTAACTTCGTGGGCGTAGAGGTGTTCGACGTTTCGTCTCTCTGAAAAGGATACTAATTCATGAACTAATCATGGCTGCTGCTGAAAGTCTCATATACACACTATACAATGAATGATAAGTAACAGTAAACTCCCAAATAATCAACTAGGACTTAACAATAAAGAAAACACCACAATCCTTAATAAAATATATCAAGTGGAAAGAAAAGAAAAATAAACAATATGTAGGCTATAATATAACAAGTGCACAGTATTTTTTATTTCTTGTTTCTTGTCGTTTACGAATCTCACGATTCTCGTCTTACCGATTAAGATCTGTCAGCTCTCATCCTCTGTGAGAATGGTAACCCAAAGAGAAAGTATATATCAAAAGAACCAATAACGAGAAACAGGGACACGAACATCGAGAATTTGGATCTGCGCAGACAATTTTCACTCACCGAACGGTGCCTACGATGGGCTTTGTACGATGATCGGTGGCTGCTTTGACGAGTTAGCGAGCCATGTCTCACCTGCTGCGTCCAAAACCACAGACACACTATTATAGATTCGTACCTTTTTTTTTTTGTTCGAGCACTCTAAATTGGTTTATTAATATTATTAAGAGTTTATATACTATATGGAAGATCAACGAGTTCCAGTGACCTTTGCATTCAATGGTTACAGACAGACGTAGACAACGCAGTCAGACTCGAACATCTTCTGCGAGGACTTCTTGAACCTATTATTAAAATATATTTACCTTGGAAGTGTCGAGACTATGGTCACGATCCCTAGGCCTGCGACTAGTAACTGGACTGCCTCCTGCTGATTGATCAGGTGGACCGTGGGCTACAAGAGGTAAACTCCTGGTGGGATCGAGTCGTAATTGTTTAACAATGTCTTCGATGAGTTCGATGAAGGTGTCGCACTGGGACTGGGGTAGCAAGTTCTCAGCGACCTGGATACATTTTCATCAGATTGATTTAAAGATTCCACCCATCCTGATTAATTCTTATAAATATTCTTATGCTAGGTTTACTCACCAGGTTGTTTGCGATATCCACGGGTACCATGTCGTCCCTGTCGAACTTGAATGTTACAGTTTTCTGCTTGCTGGTGTCTAACTGACATTCTACAGTCATTGATTGACCTTCGCCACTGCTTACTGATAAGACAGTTAACTTTATTCCAGGTCTCCTTCTCTTGGTACCGGAGCGCTTCACGCGGTTCCTCTCTGGCATTGGGATGCTATCAGAATTCTCTGGTGTGATCCTAACCACATAGATGTTCATCAGTAATCAATTTCAAATTGTGTGATCTAAGATGTAATGAAATTAAAAGATAAAACTTACCCTTCATTCGAACTAGTATTTTGTAATAGGGCACTGCCAGTGGTAGACGCCTCCTGGGGCTGAGTAGAAATATCAGCAGGTAAAGATTGAATAGAATCCATGGTATCTTGCTTGACAAGATTACTCCTATCCTGAGCGGAATCTGTGCCGGAGATAATTTGTTGTTGCATCTGCTGTTGCTGAATATTTCCACTCTGTTGGAGATTTGCCTGTTGCTGGATATTTCCAGAAGAGTGAGAGACTATTGGTGGTACGTTTTGAGTAATTGATGCTGTGTTTGACATGACGTTAGCACTTTGAGAATACTGCAGTTGCACCATAATGTTTTGTTGTTGTTGCTGCTGCTGTTGTGATTGCTGTTGTCCCGAGAGTAGTGCAGGTGCACTTTGTATATTGGGAACGGGTGACTGCTGCTGCTGTACGTTTTGCACATGGGCAACAGTCGAGGAACTTTGAACGTTAACTGCGGGTGTTCCGGAGGCCTGAACCTGACCTACGGATTGGACGTAACCCTGAGAAGTAGCCACTGCACTGCCACCAGGATGATTTGAATGAGAAAAAACTGGTTGGGGTGCCTGGGCACCGGGTAGAATCTCCACATGACCAGTTCCCGTTGAGGAAGCTGAGTAAGCTGGATGAAATATTTGCTGTGGAATATTCTGCTGGTAGATCTGGCCACCCGAGTAAGGGACGGCCGTTGTAGCTGCACTTTGCTGATAATATTGCTGATTTTGGACGGGTGGTGAGCCGACAGGATGCTGATGAATTTGCTGTATATGCTGCATCTGGATCTGCGGCTGTGAGTACTGGATTTGTTGTTGATTTGGAGGCATTTGCTGATGGATATGTGGCTGTGCTTGTTGCTGCGGTTGTTGTTGAGGAGCGATTTGAATTTGCGGTTGAAGCTGTTGCTGCTGAGGCTGCATCTGCTGTTGTTGCTGAGGCTGCATCTGCTGTTGCTGCTGAGGCTGAATCTGCTGTTGCTGCTGAGGCTGCATCTGCTGTTGCTGCTGAGGCTGCATCTGCTGTTGTTGCTGAGGCTGCATCTGCTGTTGCTGCTGGGGCTGCATCTGCTGTTGCTGCATCTGCTGCTGTATCTGAGGCTGATGCGTCATTTGCTGCGGCACACTCATTTGATTCAGTTGAATATACTGCTGCTGCTGTTGATGAATCTGTTGTTGCTGCTGCTGTTGCATATGTTGTTGCTGTTGTTGCTGTTGTTGCTGCTGTTGCTGAATCTGCTGATTCACCTGCGGGAACTGTGGCTGGCCTTGAATCGTCTGAGGCGTCGAACATTGTGAGGAGCCACCACTGAGACTCTGCGACACCTGTTGCGCATACTGTTGCTGTTGATATTGTTGCTGTTGTACGTGCTGCAACTGTTGCTGGTACTGCTGCTGCTGCTGATATTGCACCTGTTGCTGGCCAGTGGCTATCTGTTGCAGCTGTTGAGCTTGCTGTGGTTGAACCACAGATGTCTGTTGCTGCATCAATGGTTGCTGTTGTACAAGCTGCACCTGCTGGGGCTGAAGATTTTGTCCAGATTGCATCTGGCCCATTGGCATTGTAGATTGCATTTGCACTTGATTTTGCATTTGCATGGACTGTATTTGTTGCTGCTGAATTTGCATCTGCTGCAGCAATAATTGTTGTTGCTGCTGTAGTTGCTGCTGTTGCTGTTGCTGCTGCTGAAGAAGATTATCCGCCGTATTAGTTTCAGCTTCGCGATCCAGTCTCTCCTTTTCCTCCTTAGCTTTTCTCTCCTCCCGATCGCGCAGCAAACCTGCTATTTGGGACTTAAGCATCTTCGCCACGGCTTTGGCATCCTCCTCCAAGATGAGGCTCGACTTCGCCATCTCAGAAGCTACTTCTTCAGCATTGTCACCCTGGATATCAAAGTCAAACTGAATGGCCTCGTTCTCCTTGTGTTTGTTGCTGCGTTTCTTAGGATCCAAAACACGCAGTCGAAACTCCACACGAGAAAGTTCAGCTTCTGCGACTGCAGAATCCCGCGACACCATTTCCAACTTGAGTCCTACGTCGTCAGCGAAGAATTCGTGATTCAGAAGGTCCTTCACCAGTGGACGTTCTTCCTTTTTCAATCGAATACACATCTCAATAATATCGCGAACTTCTGGATTTTCTACCTTGTCATAACTTTGCGGTTTCACACCCGATACTACACGCTTGTAGATTTGAGCTGGTCCGGTACACTCTGAATAAGGATATTCACTAGTAGCCATCTCTAACATACACATCCCGAAGGCGTAAACGTCCACGGACTCGTCATAATGTTCCTCGTACATCTCGGGCGCCATAAATTCCGGGGTACCAATTACACTCTTGGCAAAGCTGCGATTCTTCAGGGTGGCTAACCCCAGGTCGCCAATTTTAACACTACCGGTGGTACCGGTGATAAATATATTGTCACATTTAAGATCACGATGAATGATGGGCGGTGCTCTTGAATGTAAGAAACTCAAACCCTTGAGAATTTGTCTGCACCAGGACTTTACAACCTTGGGATTAATCTTTTTGAATCTTCTCAAGTAAGTTTTCAAGGTGCCGGATGTCATCAGTTCCGTCACCAAAACTATATATTTTCTTCTGGTTAACGTAACCTCCCAATAATCGTAGAAGCGTACGATATTTGGATGCTGAAGTCCCTTAAGCATCTCCGCCTCCTCCCGGAAACGTAATCTCTCGGTTTTGTTGAGTTTCTTTTCCTGAAGTTCGCACCAGGCCACCGCGACACCGGTCTGAGTATCGAGACCTCTGTAGACGGTTTTAAAGCTACCTCGACCAATTTCTTCTTCGAATTTTAAAAACCGCCCATCGGGTGAGATTCCTATAGCCTTCTCCTCGTCATCATCTTCCTCGACTGCCTGCACCTTCACTTTCATTAGGAGATTCTGCACCTCTTCCATAGCCATCGTCTTCTGGGTAAGCTTCTCATCGGCTTTAAAGTTCTCATCCAAAAGAGGTCCTATGAAACCTTCCACAACGTCTTCCTGGCCAGCATCCTGCCCTGCATCCTGAACAGCTTCCTGAACATCGACCTCTTTCTTGGTATCCTTTGTCTCTGACTTTACCTCCTCTTCGGCAATCTTGATCTCGCTATCTAATGGCCGTACTTTGCCCATCTTGCTCAGTGATTCGTGTAGAGCCTGTGCCGCAACAATGTCACTGATACTGGTCCCGTTGTCGTCCTCGTCATAGATAGTGACTTCCTCCCCGGCATCCTTAGGCTCTCCTTCCTCGACATCTTTAATATCCGCGGAATCTACAGCATCCTCAGAGACTTTTGATGTAACAAATCTCGAGTTCTTGACTTTACCGTGTCGAGACTCGGTAGGCTCCTTGTTCTTAATATCCGACGACTCCATCGTAGTCTTCTTCGACGGTGGTGACGTCTCCTTTTTATCCGCATCGGAATCCTTTGATCCTTTCCTAGTAACCGTCCTATCCGTACTTCGCTCGGTCTTTCTCTTTGCATTTTTCTCCTCCGCAGGGGACCCCTTACGACCACTCGTAATCTTAGACTCTGAAGACTCCTGAGGCGTCTTCTTATCATATTCCTCAGCAAATTTATCAAGCTTGCTTAAATCGCTTGCTTCCGACAGCATTTTCACATCCGCAGTCTTTTCCTCTTTACTTATTTTCCTAGGTTTCACTTTACCGGTGGGTGTGGAAGGCGTTGAACTTGTACCTAAATAATAAGATTATCCAACATTACCCGCCAGGGCAATCCAGCACAGAAAGAATCTTTTCCATCTAAATTCCTTAACTTCATTCCCACAAACCTGGTATCCTGGAGAGATTCTCCGTAGCACTGATAGCTTCCTCAGCGTCGCTGAAGCTTCTATCATTCTCCTGTTCAAGAGAGGTAAGATTGAGACCGTGCAAGGACGTTTTCTCCAAGATATGCAGCGCGGATGGCGCCTTCTTCTTCGGCGATGCTGAACTACCCGTGGTACCGTTACTGGTTATAGATACAGAGTCCGCGTTATGTTCCACGCGACTCGTACGTGTCTGCCTTTTGCAAATGGTCACCGAGGAACGATTGACACTAGGCAGAATCTAAAAAAAAAAAATTAAAATAAAATATTGCAATATAAAAAAAAATGTTAATCACCCAACAAAGCTGTTACAATTGATTGAATTAAACGATTCACGTAAGAGGATATTTCATTGCTAAAAATAGAAAAAAATAGCACCAAAGGATGTGATCATGATAAAAAGCTTCTATTCTACAATGAAAATCATTAAACCTTAACCAGTACCCCATCATTACTACCAGAAGAACAAGTACCACTGAACCAGATGCTTGTACCTGATAAGTTGCAAAACCCAACGACGCTGAGAAATCTTTCACTACGAAATAACAAATATAAAGATAAGCTAAGCAAGACATTACAAACGGCTTGCAGAAATTCTAATAACAAGCAAAGTTGTGACTCAGAGATGCAATCGAGTCCAGACGTAATCAGTACTGGATCTCATTCTCGAAATTGATAAGGGCCTATCGAAACTTTGAAAATTCATTATGGTTAATGTTATCACTTGGTCGAAAGGCGTGACGCACGTAAAATTCTTACGACGCCTCTGATAAGTCCAATCCTGATGTCATCCCACTTTAAATATATTGCTTTGAATGACTTCTCACCTTGCGATCTAGTGAGCTGTTAGCACTGCTGCCGGCTTGGGAGACCACCGAGAGTTTTCGCTGACGGCGATGACTGTGCGTATGATTATGAGTCCTCTGAGTGGTCACCACTGCAAGAGGTCCTCCTTCCTGATTTGCTAGGTGGTCCACACCAAGTCCAATACCAGACTGACTTCCGCCACCTCCGGATCCTCCACCGGCCACCAGCTTCGGACAAAGTCCGGACAGTCCAACACCGCCAGTGCCTCCTGGCGAACGCTGCCTGCTCGTCTCATACCTGAAAAGGACAATTCTTAAAAATGTAATACGTACGTTGACCAACTTTCCTGCTTCCGGAGGAATCTCATTCAAGACTTATCCTTTTACTCATCCATATTTTCGTTTTGATATAATTAAGTTCACCCAAAGAGATCCTTAAACTAATTAGTTAAGTAGAATATACTGAAAATACCCACGGTTACTCCTGTCGACCGAGGACTGACTCCTCCTTTAAAACTTTTAAAGAAACGTCAGTCGACTATTCGACAGACAACACCATCTATTCAATCCTTAGAGGTAAGTACATGGCGTAATGAATGGTGCAAAAGCATGCACGAAAGCTTGCGAATGATACTTGTCCACGCAGACTTCACGAATTTACATTTGGGTATTACTCGACCGCGTTAATCTCAGGATTGAGAAATGCGACTGAAGAAAAGAGAGAAAAGAAAAATAAGCGAAAACGCTCTAGGGATAAATAATTATTAATCCTATCGTTCCCGATGTGCAAGACTCATTAATGTGGAGATGTTACTGTTCAGTTAAACATGCTAATTCAGCAAATATGACTTCTCTACCTTATCTGTTATTCATTGAAGCAAAGCTATAGCGTCAAAAAAGAGCGGACAAAATGACAATGTAAGAAGCATGGATTTGATACAGACATCGTTGTACCTGTCCTGCCTGCTGTGGCCAGATGGGAAGAGACCGCGCACCGCGTTTCCTATAGCTGCTTTCTTTTTCGTCTCTCTTTCTCTGTCTCTGTGCCCACCGCCTGATCCCGAGCTCACCTGGTGCTGCCTGCTAACGCGATCACCCTAGTGAGACCAGAGAAGAAGATTTTTTTTATACATTAGGAATATACGTTCTTGAAGTAGGTGGAGGATGATAACTTTAAGAATGAGATCTACCTTAAGGCTGAGTAGTTTGAGGCTCAATCCTGTTGTCGTACTTGTAGGGACGGGGCTCAGGTCACAGCGAAGTCTTCTATGGGAGCGCTCGAGCACTGGTGGATCCTCGTCCAGCTCGGACTGACTGCCAATGGAGAAGGTGTGCGTCTGCGAGAGTGTTATGTCTTCGGAGTTGTTCCTGTCGCTGTTGTTGCTCACCGGACTCGCTGCTTTGCTCTCATTGCAGCATCTCGGCATTGCACGCTACCTTTCCTTAAAACCTGAGCCCCGTCAAAGGCCTCCGTGCAATTTTGCTCCGAACAAAATTCACAGGAATTCAACCCAGGTAACGACCTATTCGTCGCCAAGGATATCCTGCCGATGACTCCGGCGAGAATTTAATTCAACAGGGAACGACTTTCTGTCAAGCTCGACGACTGGCTACTACGTTCCTTTCGCCAGACAATTGTTATCATCAAACAATCCATATGAGATCGTGCACTAGCTCTGTATATTTCACAGCCAAAGAATTCTGAAACGGACGACAATGAAGTCAATTGATTTTTTTTTGTTTTAAGACATGGCGAATATGTTTTTCATGATAGTTACCTCTATTAGAATTTTATTTCAATTTCTATTTAAAGAATCAAATGACATCGATGATTCTTCCTTTTAGAAACATAATCCTATTAAATTGTTCGTTCGCTTCTTCAAGTCTATACTTTCTCTTTTGCTTTGACTATTACTTAAGATATCGTAATGAAACCTTTATATTAATTTCCGTCCGTTCTTTTTGGTTTACTCTACTTCTTTTTCTTTGTATGTACTCTCTTGCGCCTTACACTCCTCCGATATTATCTTTCCTTTCAAAATCTAGGCAGGCGTTGTACCAGTAGTCTAAAAGCTGGAGCACGATTGAATCTCTGCTTGTAATTTTTGGTAATTCCTTTTGCTCCTCATTATATCTTCTTCACGAACATTCTGCTGCAAGATAGAAGTTTCTATAGTCTCACGAATCCCTTAGAAGGATAGATGAATCAAAAATAATTTTAAACTATACATATACAACAGAGAGAAATATGTATCAACTGTATTAATGCATAGGTAAATCAATGCTAGAAGAAAGGGCAATATTCTAAGACATGCAGATATATAAAAGTGACGAAGGAGCCATGCCAAAAGGAATAGAATAGTCCTAGACCCGACGAAGTTTATTAATCGAATTTGGCGAGTCGACCTCGTGCCCGCGTATACCCGTACACGCATCTACGCATCTTTTAATTCGCCATATGCAACATAACAGTAGCCTCTTAGCAATGCACTGTCGAATCTGTCTATGGAACACAGCCAAATGTAATTAATAGAACATGTTGCTCTCTAAGCGCCGTTGCCCTTAACACAAAAACTTAGACATGTTATTCTCATTCCAGAGATAAGTAAATATATCATAAAAAGAAAGGGAATACTATTGTCATCTCACTAAATTTCTATAGTAAGCTATTGAACTACTATTCTTAAATTCTTAAAAATGAAAACACACTAATCGAATGCAAGGATCGGACCAAATGGTAAACATTATTGTTGGACATTCATTTATGTTTATCTCTTTGACACTAAAGTGTAAAATTGATAGAAGCGTAAGGTACAAAATCTTGTGAATATAGTAACAACTGTCAAGGTACAAGTTACTATCCTTTTTGTAATTGACAAGGTGTAACTCCAGGTAATGAACGAGAAGTTACTTTTTGCTTTAGTAGGTGCACATATAGGCATATACTGGTCAAACATATATATATATATTCATCAACAATATATATATATTGTCGTATATATATATATATATATATATATATATATATATATATATATATCATCCATATATCTAAATAACTACACAGAAAAGGATAGAGACAAAAGCGTATAAGGCAAGGTATAAAAGGTAAGGAAATAAAAAGAGAAAAAGGAGACATAGCAAGCAAAGAGAGAAATAGAAAGAGAGAGAGAGAGAGCGGGCAAAAGAAAATGAGAGAGAACACACGCGTATTAACTATGGCAAGGTAAGAAGAGCCACACACGTACAACGACACACGAACTGAGCATGGAAGAGGAGAGAACGAGGAGAGACGTAAGTACGTAAGGATAATGTGACATCTATCCCAAAAATATCGCGTCAGGGCGTATTTTACGGACTGCCTTGTATCCTGTTGCTGCGCCATGCGGAATTAAATGATAGTGCCGGCTATCGATGAGATTTTAATGACAACTGCGACTTTTCTGACTGACAAATAGTCCAGCAAAGGCCGCAGTTACTTGTCATGCGGAGATGCGTGAACGACAGTAGGCACACTATTGCTCGTACTATCCGACTAAATGTAATCATTCCCATTGAGTTATCTTGCGTATGGAAACCTGAAGAATACTGGCCGATTAACAGGCTTGAGCCTATTGTACGGAACGGAACTCGTAATTGGTCGTGAGACCGGTACTCACGTTTATTTAGCAGAAATTCGCCTGACTACACCCAAATAATCACCATTTTTTTTCTACTGCCACCAAGGCGCTACCTTGCGATGCTATGCGACACTTTACAGCGCCGCCATAAATTCCGTCTGGGGGAAAAATTACGATACGAAGATTCACGAGGTCAGCCGAGATTAACCGAGAACGTAGAAACATGGCAGCCATTATTTTAATTAATTTCCCTAGGAACGAATACACCGGAGTAATTAGTTTATTTAAAACGATCACGAGCTTGACGACCTTGAATAGTCATTACTCACGATTCTATCACATTAAAAAGGGTACTTTGATAATTCCGAGACGGATTCATCTCCTGGGCATTTTGCCATTTTTATTTATAAAGATTCGAGGCGTCTGTCAGTTTCTAAAGTTTTCTAATGGCGGTCGGAGCGAATTCAGCGGAAATTGTTTTTTAACATTTATTATCAAAAAATTAGATACTCACAGTTCTCCTTTATGGAATGTAATAGATTTATACGTATTACACTTGATGGCACATGATAAAACATATTAAGTACACTAATTCACCACGTATTTCGAACACTGTCACGTTTTCCGAATTGCCCTACGAGAAGTATCAAAGTGTTTAAGAAATTCTGAATTTCTCAAGTGGTTTACGTATCTACCTTTTCGATTGCAAATATCACAACTACTGGAAGTTTTCAACTTCTATGCCAATGGCGTTTCATGAAATTATAAGTAGCTTGTAATTTTTTTTTTATAAAAGACACCCACTATTAACCTTAAAGGCTCACCCTCCCCCGTCGATTCGCAGGTATAAAGTAACTGTCATTTCGACAGTTTGTTCGTTACTATCCCTAATTACCCTTACTTTTGTTGCAAGAAAACAATCGGTTTATTTGACCGTTATATATTCTTATTGTCTGATTCAAACAGCATTTGTTTGTCCTGTAAATCGTCGAGAAATACAGAATGAATAAAGTCTACTTTATGACAGTCTTAATATACTATTGTAAACGTGAGCCAGGTGTTTGGCTGTCTGAATCTTATTACGATTTGTGTTCCTGTTTATGCAAGGTTTAACAGCTTTGTAGTTGATGTCAATTTAATTACAATAGATTACTTATACAAATTGTAATCATTAAGTACAAATAAGCTTTTTCTTGTATTTCCTTATATGTTTAAAAACTGAACTACTTTCTTTGTGTACAGATTATGATTAAGTGAGGGTTACAACGAGTTTACCATAACAATGGCTGAGTCTAATGAAACGAGTACAAGTTCTGACTTTACAACATTCTTAAATCTGACCACAATCGTAGCAGACACTACTAGTGTGTATTTTAATTCTACTGAGAATATTACGGAGTCTTCCGAAGTGAATGAGACAATGCAGTCTTCTTGGAATGTATCAAAACTCATGAATAACGTAACGGATATAAAGAAGACCATCTTAGAAACTACACAATCTACTCAGGAAGTGCAGATTAATACGACAAAATCCACCTTGTGTAGAACAACTACTACAGAAGATCCTTTTCACGAATTTGATCCTCCAGAGGGATTTGAATACATCTTTGTACCGCTAGGGGTCATGGTCTTCGTGGTGATCCTTTCTGCTGTAGTACGCATTATCCTTATAAATCGTATTATCCTCAAACGCATGATATTATTAAAATTACGTTTATTATCCAGGTACTTATAATGTCCCGTAAGAGAAAGTTAGAACGGCTACGTCATAGACTGATGCCTCTATACAATTTTGACCCTGATGAAGAGGGAGAGGATGACTGGGAGACTGAACTCCTCGACGAAGGCTTTGACAGCCGTCAAAGACGAGTGAGTAACACGATAACCGCGGCGAATATGAGGCTACCTCCAAATTAACCAAAGAATTGATTGGCCGACAGGGGTATCGATCCATGGACACTGAGGAAAATGCTGAACTCTTCGGAAGACACTGATCACCCCTGAAAATTCTAATAAGGAACCGGTCAATTACCCAGGTTTCATTCTGACTCACGGCCTCTCCATAAACTTCAGAGAATTGGCGTATAAAAATCGTAAAAAAGAGATTGGTATTTTCGCCCTGAGATATTTCAATACTTTCATCCAGAAGACGATCTTTATCCTGGCGCATTTCCATGAGATTTCTATGACAATTTTAAGACTAATATCCGTAAGTACATGCCTTTTCCTTCTCATTCAGTATTTCCTTTATACATAGGTATTACTAACTATCCTTAGATGTATGCACTATAAACTAATATAGCAGATCGTTCAATAAGTATCAACTAACTAGATCAAATACATTATCGAATATGACAAATAGACTTTTAGTGGGTAGACTAGAATATTTTAAAAGACAAAGGAAAAATCGAACGAATCGCCACGTACAATCAACCGGATATCGTCTATATAACTTTTGTATTGTGCTTATTCCAACGAAATTAGATTTCAGTATCATTATTATCGATTCTTCGAATTTCGTGCTTTAAAGGACTCTGTACTATACGTTAGATTTTAACGGGAAGACATAGTTAATAAAAAAGCCAAAGTGTTCTAGTCCCTCTTGGTAGGAGAGGAAACTAATATATCAGCACGGCATTAATTCACCAATTTTATTATATCTAGCACGTCCTGAGGTTCCCCAATTAAAAGAAAGTAGCACGTATTAACGATAAGCAATAAGCAATCATAGACCCTCTGCAAATTTACGACCACTGAAAAATTACTTTTATTGGCGTAAATAGTTACAGTCATTCTCCAATGTTACCTCAATACGTTACAATATTTTTCAAAGCAATAAAACATAATTGCACTCTTTACACTCCATTTTAACTGCACCTATAGTAGAAAATTGTCTGTCTTTTTAAAACGGTACTATGCTCCTAATCGGTTGATTCCCAAAATTAAGAAGATTACAGAAGATTGACATTATATAATTCTTTTTTTTCTTCTATTTTTTCCAACAATTATCACACTTTACTGTTACAGTCAAAATTGTCATACTTACCGCCTCAATCTATAGAATCACAAAATCCAGAAGTCTTGAAGTTGCTTAAAGAACGATTTGACAGAATCATCGCTCGGAGTGACACATGGAAATACTGTAACTTGCAGAGGGTGACTGAGAGTGTTATCAAGCGAAGGAAACTAATAATATCCAGAGGCGTTATACATTCTGAGAATATTGTTAGGACCTTCCCCACTCACGCTACTGAAATTTAGGCAGTGGTTAGTGGACAATGACTCGTATGGTACGGAGTAGGATAGCCAGGTACGATTACCCGAACTGTAGATAAAAACAAATGTTTTAAAAATTCCTTAAAAATAAGAAAGAAGACACCACTTTTACGTACTACTTTCCAATCTGCGCAAAAGGAACTGACGTTCGCGTGTTTAATATTCATTAAATCCTAAGAAGGTACTGTGCGTCAGTGTTCCCGTACTGCGTGCTTAGTCCATTATATCAATATATTAGATATAACTCTAATAAGATCATCAATTTCAAATGTACCAGTCAAATTGGACAGTTGTCGTCTCATCAATATAATTACAAAAATACGCCTAAGGAATCTGTCAGAAAAAGGAGAAAAATATAAGAAGGTCGAGAGTTTCATGTTTTAAAGTTTCCCATAGCTGCCGTGAGCACGAGAGAGACAGACTTATGGTCATTTACGTGCGTAAGACAAAGACAGACAGACACAAGTCGGCTAAATATAATAATAGAATATAATCCTTAGATATCTTTTTTTCCAAAATTACTATGTTGTGAATGCAATTTCTAATTAGTTCTAGTTATCGAACTGATCTAATAGTTTATCTTATGTGGATTTGTTTTTTTTTCATTAAGATGTAATTTGAAAATCGGTTTGTTTATCCAATAGAATCACAATCCTAGGGATTATCCCATTCCAAACTATAAGATTTTGACAGATCTCAACAGCTACCAAATTCTGCTGGTACGTTTGGAACAAATTATACCTGTAATATAATATTTAGATATGTATACCCATAACAATACTATAGAGTCGACCACAAATGTGGAATTCACTCCTCGACAATCTATCTGAGATCTCAATTGAAATTGTATAAAATTAGTACATAGTAACTGTGAGAGCAGCTTTTATTTCGTTATTAACAATAAGAAAAAAAAAAAAAAAGAAAGAAAAATAAATTCTTGTAATCAATCATTCATCGATGGTACCATTGTACTTGTATTAAAGACGGCAAGTTCTGTGATCGATTTACTTTTCAATGGAATAACGGAAAAAGACCAAGGAATTTTTATTGAATTTATTTATTTAATACAAATTTGACATTCACACGGTGTAATGTTTTTTTTGTCTCGCTTGTCGCCATCGTGAACGTGTCCTCCGGGCGTTCTCGCTAGTTCCTTTGCATTTTTTTCATTTTTTCCATTCTTTTTTTTTTTTGGTTTGTCAATCCTTTCTTTTATATTTAAAGAGTCTCTTTCTCGCGCGAGAAAGGGAAATATTCGAATTTTCCTATGTCCACGTTCGCGCGTGCACGCCCACTAATGCGTGCGACGCGAATATATTTAATTTCCTTTTTTTTTTTGTTCCTTTCCTTTGTTTCTCATATCCGTTCTGAACCACTGTTGCCATTGCGAAGTGGTTCAGAGTGTAAGCTACGCAAAATTCACGGTGCGTAAAGAAAAACAAATAATAAAACCCAAAAGGGGCAGTAACGGTAGAACAAGCAGAAGACGTCATGACGTGACGTGGAGAACGAAAGACGAAGGACGAAGGAGGCGAGTGGAACGAGAGAGCGAGAGAGAAAGAAGAAATAAATGGAGGAAGAAGTCTCGCGAAATTTCATCTCATGCTATTCACTGTGTTTCAGCGAATCGATTGTCTTCTTAAAAATTCTCCATTATTTAAATCGTTCCCTTGTATCTCGCTAACCCCTCTCCCCCCCCCCACCGACGCCCGCAGTCATGTTGTGTACCTGAGCGAAACAAAAATGGTCGCCGCGTCGAGATTCCAAAAAATAAACATAAAAAATTATACACATTACAATACGATTTATACAATTAGTTGCTGTGAGAGCTTTTCTTGACTTTTCTTTTCCTTTTTTTTTACCCTCATTCTTCCCATCGCGTTGTTTAAACACTCCCTGGCAGTAATCTCTTTGTCTTTCCTTTTGTATTATTATTAAGTGCACTATCTCTCTCGCTCTTTCTTTCTCTGTCTCCTTGCATAATTCCTTCAACACGGTATATTCGTTTCTTGGTGAAAGTAGCTCGTATTACGTTCAAAATGAAAGTCCTGGTTGCACTCCGGATGATCTATCCTTCTGCACAAAAAATAAAGAACAAACGGTATAACCTCTCAGAGTCATCCGGATGTTCAATCTGTGAACGCAATAGAGCAACTTGATGTACCACCATTTTCATTCAGAGTGATAGTGCCAGATTTTCTGAATGTATTCTTATCTTTTGGTTATCCCAGTTGTTTCCTGTGCTTGTTGAATTTCATTCTTGTTCCTTAGCTTCGTCCGTATGATCATCGGAGAAGAGAAGGGACGCCTTGATACTACGACAATCGCAAATCGCGGTATCCTGGCGCTTGGCGTCTCGCAAAACGTGGTAGAGATAAAACTTATTAAAGAAAAATAAAAAAAAAGAGAAAAGGGAGCCGTTTAGAGGTGCGTCTCTCGAGATGTTTTTGAGGTTAAGGGCGACGATCAAAGGAGTGTCTTCAGTTTTCTTCCTCCTCCTCCTCTTCCTCTTGCTCGTCCTCTTCTTCGCCGGTACTTTCAGGCTTCTCTTCGACCTTCTTCGGCCGTCCACGACCACGACCCGTGGAAGGTGTCGTACTCTTTGGCGGTCCTTGCTGTATAGGGACAATAATGATTGTGGTTAAATTTCATTCCCCTTTGGACGACGTAGTCAGTAATCGAAATTATTTTAATGTATATAAAACTCCTACCTTCTTCTTATGCGAACCCTTGGGTCTACCCCGACCTCTCTTTACTGGAACAGGTGGTGCGTCGTCTTCATTATCAGACTTTATCGGACGGGACACGTTATTTTTCTCAGATGACGGTCTTCCACGTTTCTTAGATTCCTTGACAGCACCCTTATCTGCCTTGGCTGGTCGTCCTCGCTTTTTCTTCTGGTCTTCGACCACCGGCGAACCGTCGTCCGACATCTTAGGTGTTTAAACTGAAGTAACAATTCTGTTGAAGAAAAAGTTTTAATTCATTTGACAAACGTTATATGTTATTTATCGGTGTAGGATTTTCGTGATTTTAAAAAGCTTTCCCGCCTGCGCGCGGACATATTGGATTATACGAAAATGGCGCTGCTCTCTGCCGTACTTCGACAATTTACGACTCTCTTGTATTTCACTTATTGCAAACTAACGCGATTTATGGAAAATCGATGCGTATACCAACCGTTTTATAAACTATATAGTTCAGCATAGATGAACGTTGTGATTATTGAAAATCGATATTCTCTAATGGAGCAAACTGAAGGTTCGGTTTAAAATGGAAAAAATGGCGCAGCTACTTTTCTCGGTAGTTATATTTCACGATTGTAAAATAAATTCACGCCAATACTAACTGCGGTAAAATACGGAGAAAAAAATCATCGGATATTCACGCTCATTTTACATATGTAATAATGCACTTTAATTATTAACATTGAGTCGCGACAGTTCCTTTAGTCTTACTTTAAACATCGAAGAGCGCGCTTCCAAAATGGCGTTGATATCCTTCACGATAAACAAAATGAATTAAACCACCAGCTTGGCCGAACTTCACTACTGGGAGAATAACGCGCAGAACTGTGCTGTATCCGCGCAGCCTTATGTCCAACGAATTGGGGGGTTAAGAGCCATTTTTTACTGTATTTATTTGTCCCCCTAGCAATTTGCGCGCCTCCATCCTCGATCGATAATTCCAGCACGGATCAACTATGGCGATAAGTTGCCCAAAACCCCGTACAGAGAGCGCCTTATTGATTTTCCACAAATGGCGGCACTACCAACTGCTATGAAGTTTGTCGTCGGTCGAAGGAAAAAGAAGAAAATAGCACATCGACAACTTCGTGCGCGTCCCTCCCGCGGAATGCAACGACGCGCAGGGAGAAAAAAGGCCACACGAGGCTGCCAGCCGGATTTCTCAAAACAAAGAAGCACAAAAAGGAATCAAGGATAAAAAGCTGCAGAAGGGGATCCCTTGGTTCACAGAAATAAATGATTCCAACTAATAGCACAGAGAAATCAACCTATTGGTAAAGTCCGCCTTATTCAAAAAATTACAAATTTACATTTGTGGGTAATTTAAAAAAACAATAGGAATAAATATGAATTAGAAATATGAAATTAAAAACAATAGGAATAAAAATAATGACTAACCGGCACTACTGCACTAGAACGTGATATTGCAACGATCTGAAGTTGGCTCAAGGATAATGCGATGCTGGGAGAGAAAAACAAGCAACGTATCAATCATGGGATGCGACGCTACGGAGTATCGTCGGGGATAAGCGACTACGCGTTCTAGGATGCAATTGCCATATGCAATAATATTCACGAGAAATGCAGTAACGAATAAAGCACTGTACAAATGTAATATAATATTTCAGAGTAATCCAGAAAATACGCCAATTCCCGCCAGCGAGCCCGCCATTTTCAAAAAGTCACAAAACCTCCACGACAGAATAAATCAAACACAGCAATGTCCATAGTAAACTGAAGACGTAAGGGTAAGCATAGAACAAATATGAAAATGAATGCCTCTATAAAGACCCATAAAAATTCACCAACTCTAATCCCACAGGAAAGAAATTAAAGATGAGAAGATCGAATAATCTCCAGCAAGATAAATGCCTTCAGTGTCAGGGACGCCAATGGCCGCCAATGTCGGTACCGATGCGACGCTACCCGTCTATCGTATGTAGATGAGATAATCTCAGATAAATAACACACGAAAACCATCGAACACTCATCGTACAGGAATAACTATCATAGACGAAGGAGTATAAGAAAAAATAAATAAATCAAAAGAAACTGTACGACATGAAGAGAAAAACAGAGAGACAGAGAGAGTGAGTAAGCGAGAGAGAGAGAAAGTAAAAGGGAGAGAGAGAAAAAAGTCTCAAACGATTTTTCCTGAATATGGCGCGAGCCGCGCGGGCTCCCTATCCCTCGCGCAATTCCGCACCATCGCAAACTACAATTACTATATTATGCGTACGAAAGAAAATCCAATTGGAAAAGCACTACACGATCACTAGTAATGTATCTTCGTCAGTAGGACTCACCTCGGGTTTTCGTGGTGTGGAGAGAGAAGAGACAAAGGCGGCTCTCTACTACGGGTGCGCGCGTCGTAGCGTGGGGCACCGAGACGCCGTGCGTGCTACAACTATCGCGGCGGCTTCTGTCTCTCGCGAGCACGCGGCTCTTTTGCTCCTTCTGTGGTTGCTTGGATCCACTACTCCCTACTCTTTCTACACACGATAGCCAGTATACTATACACTGGTGATGCCCCTCCTTGGCTCCTGACCGCCAAATAAGTGTACGCTATAAGACTATGTATATAGCTATTATACCATAGCGCTTGCCCCAGGAAAACCCTCGATTGCATTCGTGTATTTCCGTAATAATTCGTATTCCCTCAAACGATAGGCTTCGTGCATCTTCGCTGCTGTTCGTGAGACTTCGACTGTATTCGCCGGTCGTATGGCGCGACTGCTGGAGAAACGCGCTATTCCTATTCGTTACTTCATTTTAAGGGAGAGTTCAACCCCTTGATTCTGTAGGTGGACTGAACGTACTCCACATTGATGCATTTAACGTTTACAGGAATGGAACAGAGGCTTCCATACCTTATACATGTGTATTGGACACGTATTCATGAAGGAGTAGATACCATCTAGTAATACTGGGGGTAATAGATTCCCGCCAAAAAATTATACTCGACTACTATTGGCTCGTTTGGCATTACTCATGGATGCTTATTAGTCAGAGGGTTATCAGACATTACCAACTAGGATCGATTTTCATCTCGTATTGAAAACAATGCTACAGCACTTGGGGTTAATGACAATGACATAACTGAGGTATTGCCGTTAATATCTGATTCATCGCTTTGGTAGTGTAACATATATTTTATCTATATACAGGAATTATGATACGTTTGGCATAGTTCTTTCTATTGTACTATAATATAGCGTTTACATTGACTATACGTAAAGTATCTTTGGTTTCTAGGCGAATTATCAATTTTTCTTTTGACGAATCGATTGTAATACTTATCAGGATCCTCAAGTTATTTATAGAATTCGATTTTAAAGTAGACGTGCCTCCGTGGCGCAATTGGCTAGCGCGTTCGGCTGTTAACCGAAAGGTTGGTGGTTCGAGCCCACCCGGGGGCGTTTTTTTTTCTTTTTGAATTGATAATTGTATTTCAAGTGATTCGAAACGTTGCTACTTATCTTGGGTCTTTTTTCATGCTAGAATTTCATTATCTTTGCCATTTACTTTATAAATTAATATCATTCCTGTTATTTATCGATTCAATTAACAATTCAATTCCCACAACGTATACCGACATGCGGATTGAGTTGCGCAACTGCAAACTAAACAAGGATAACGCAACGAATCAGTTTCAGGAAATGCAGGTGTTTCTTTTTTACATCAAGAGATGAATCATTTTTATTGATCTTGCACATTTTTAGACCGTTTGATATTGTTATGGTTATCGAAACGAATAACTTTATTATTTATAGATACAGTTTTATTTACGATTACGCCCTATGTTTATATTTAACAATTGTTTCCTTCGTACAAGATTTAGACAGGATTAAATAATTGGGTTTATTTTATTCTTTTTAAAATTTCTACGTATTTGGTTAATCTTGTTTAGTTCCTGTATTAGTGAAAGGAAAATGATTTCACTATACAAGATTCAGAGTGGATTAACTAATCTCTTGAAGGGTTTAAAAAGAAGAAATGAAGATTGATTTACTCTTTAAATCCTCTACGTTGAAAAAGTAGTTTTTGGTTGTGTTCAACGAAGATAAACACAGTTTAAAAAATCAACCGTGTTTGTAGAACCAACTTAATCCCGTAATTGTAAATTTTGCAATAGTTGTGTAAAATCTGGCCAATCAAACGTATTTATTTTCTCAGCCTATTTTTACTGATTATGGCTATTGGCTACATTTCCACCGTACATACATGGATTTAGGATTTAGAGAAGATCGACCGATTGCATGTAAAACTTTAAAAGAGAGGAACGCGATTGGTTAATCCTGTTTAAATTCTTTACAGTAGAAATGGAGACATTGATCTATTTATTACTTATGTATTGAAATTTAAATGTTAACATTAGTATAAATCTTATTACGATATTATGATACCTCGTATCATCTAGTTTGAAAATTGTAATACCATATTGGAATGGTATTTTATTAAGTAATTTCATGACAGAAGTAAGGTATACGAACTGTCAGTGAAGTGCTGTGAGAGAATAAATAATTTATTTTTAATAGGCAGTTTAATTTAATTGATTACGAAGGTTAATAATAATATAAAAGATGTCCATTGACGTCGTGGAATTACTGCGTCAGCCAGAAATGACTAAAATTTGCGCACCTATGGTTCGCTACAGCAAGTATGCACAGAACATAACCTATTACTTACAGATGTTTAGAATGTATGATTTTACAGGCTTGACTTCAGGAAACTAGTGAGGAAATATGATTGCCAGCTTTGCTTCACACCGATGATTTTAGCAGATTCATTTGTTCGCTCGGCCAAAGCTCGTGATAATGAATTCACTACGGATAAGAACGATAGACCACTTATAGTACAGTTTGCTGCTAGAGATCCGGAAGAATTTCTTGGAGCGGCTCAAATGGTTGCACCGTATGTTTCATAAGATTTAAAGCAGCATGCGTTAGGTACAGATG
Organism: Hartigia nigra; assembly: GCA_031001745.1. Lineage (NCBI taxonomy): Eukaryota > Metazoa > Arthropoda > Insecta > Hymenoptera > Cephidae > Hartigia > Hartigia nigra. Next base: position 371,621 of record JARPRG010000495.1, on the reverse strand, counting down.
TTCTTTGAATTTATCACAAGCTATTTGTAGGTATTGCGATGGAGTGGATCTTAATTGCGGCTGTCCACAGCGGTGGGCTATCAAGGATGGCTATGGTGTAGATCTTCTTAGCAAACCGGAGCTTGTGAAGGATTTAGTATCTCAGGTTAGAAATAGGTTTCCTATTCCATTCAGTGTCTCGGTGAAAATAAGACTTTTAAAGGATATTAGGAAGACTGTTGAATTCTGCAGAATTTTAGAAAAGGCTGGAGTGTCTTTTTTAACTATACATGCAAGAACACCACAGATGCGTAATGAGCCTATAGATCTTTTAGGATTAAAAGTTGCTATGAGTTCTGTCCATGTACCTGTAATAGCTAATGGTGATGTTAAGAATTTAAACGATGCCCAGAACTTATACGAAGAAGTGGACTGCAACGGAATTATGGCTGCTAGTGGAATATTAACGAATCCAGCTTTGTTCTCTGGTGCAGAAAGTACACCCTTAAGTTGTGTTCAAGACTGGATAGACATTACTTCGAGCAGAGGCACAAATTTCTTGTGTATGCATCATCATTTAGTTTTTATGCTTGAGAAAATCCTTCCGAAGAAAGAAAGATGTTTTTTCAATAATCTGCAGTGCAAAGAGGAGGTGTTTAGTTTCCTTGAAGACTATTATGGAATTAGTCCAAATATTACGTACGAATCAGCCGAATTGACAAAATGTTATTATGACGAGGAGCCTGGAAAATACTTCAAGGAAAAGAAAAAGTCTCTTGATAATGATACCTCTGATGACTTTTTTGGGAACATGTTTCTTGAATGTGACAAAAGTTTTGTTGAATAAATTTATTATTTAATACATTTTATATAATTATGTATATTAATCAGTATTAATTGTATAACTTGAAGACGTTAGAACAAGAAAATTCCTCAAATGTTTGTATATTTTAAATAATATTTAACCTCGCCAATCACTCTGTTTATTGGCGGCAATTCACTCGAAGATCCAGCTTGTGATTGTTTTGCTGAACGGTGACGTGAATATATTTGAGTTATTACTTGTTAATGCTGGTATGAAATTAACGAAGAATACTTTGAAAATAAAAAAATATGGTAAGTTTATAGATATTCTTGTCTCTTTTTATCTTTGGTCCTCATTTTTAATAGAGAAAAGGAATTAACAAGTTCAATAGGTTATCTGTCATCCAAGTGTTTGTTAATGAAATTTAAATTATAATGATTCATTCCATTATTTAAATTCATTTATGTGGTAACAATAAACAATTTATTCCAGTGAATCTATATAATATATAAGAAATTTAATTGATTATGTGGAATGGAGTGCATCTTATAATTCTTGGATCTGATGCTTTGTTAATTGTAATAAAGATACTTCAATTTTTTAACAGATACGATCATTGGCTCCTAGTCAACGTGGTAAAAGGCCATTACTCTCTGATGTAAATGTACAATCACCAAAAATTAATTCCTTGCAAGATATAACTCAAAAACAAAAAAAGCCTCGACGTGATATAAAGAATGTACATATTGCTGAGAGTAAGGCTGTGGCTCTTTCAGCCAATGACGTTTCTGCTACGCAGGAAGTCATATCGGATCATGTAAGAATTTGAAAAACATACTCAATTTATATTGACCAAGATCTTGTTATACGAAACCTTCATGATTTCCAGGAAGAGCGGGTAAGGAAACTTCTCAGTAAACCATTCAAGATCCCTATACCTGGATACAGACTCTCTGGACGTGCATTAGGTACAAAACTTTCAGGGCCACGAAGAGCCCTTCACGATCCAAATGAAGCAAACGCTCTGATTGTTTATACTCCACCAGAAGTATCGGAGCATGACAGGCTGAAACTTGATCAGTATGTACTCTCAATCATTACTCTGACCACCACTGCATCTCTTCTTACTCTCAACCTTTATATTCTTAATCCAACTACCTGTAGGAGTAAACAACTTGTTCATGTTGTGGTGGATCCATTACTTTGTGATATTCTACGACCTCATCAAAGGGAAGGTGTAAAATTCATGTATGAATGTGTCACTGGTAAACGAATAGATGATGCGTATGGCTGTATAATGGCTGATGAAATGGGACTGGGTAAAACTCTACAGTGTATAACATTATTATGGACATTGCTAAAGCAAGGTAATTAAACAATGTTTTATACCTTGCATCGAAGCTTTATAAAGGTGTTTGTTAAATATTTGATCAAAAAGTTAATTCTTTGTAAATAAATAGGTCCAGAGGCTAAACCTCTTATTGAAAAGGCAATAATAGTAGCACCAAGTTCTCTAGTGAAAAACTGGTACAATGAAATCTTCAAATGGCTTCAAAATCGTGTGAAACCCTTAGCAATTGATGGCGGAAGCAAGAACGATATTGATATGAAACTCACTGGATTTATGAAAACCTATGGACGCAGATGTGCTACTCCAATTTTAATAATCAGCTACGAGACCTTTCGTCTGCATGCTCACGTTTTGCACCAGGACGAAGTCGGTCTTGTTCTCTGCGACGAAGGGCATCGTTTAAAGAATTCCGAAAACCAGACTTATCAAGCTTTAATGGGTCTTAAAGCGAAACGCAGGGTTCTACTAAGTGGAACGCCCATACAGAATGATCTTCTAGAATACTTTTCCCTGGTACACTTTGTTAATCAAGGTCTCTTAGGAACCGCTCAGGTAATCGACAAAGTCCTTAACGTTTTTTCTTATAAGTCTTAAACAAATAGATTAAAAATAGCTTGTTCTTTAGGAATTCAGAAAAAAATTCGAAATACCCATTCTTCGTGGTCAGGATGCTGGAGCTTCGGATTCTGAACGGAAACTCGCCCAGGAACGTCTGAACGAATTAGTAACTGTAGTCAATAAATGTCTAATTAGAAGAACAAGTGCTCTGTTGTCAAAATATTTACCAGTAAAACATGAGCTTGTCGTTTGCGTAAAGATGGGACAGCTCCAAACCGATTTGTACAACAGTTTTATAAGGAGTGATAGTATAAAAAGGTCTATGCAAGGTAAAATGAAACGTATTCATGGTAAAAGAAATATTTATCAACTTGATTGATGAAAAATATTAATTTTATTGATTCAGAAAAAGAAAATGCATCTGATAAGAAAGGAAGTCTCTCAGCCCTGTCGGCGATAACGCTCTTGAAGAAATTGTGTAACCATCCGGACTTGGTTTATGATAAAATAACAGAGGGCTCTGAAGGATTCGAGGAAGCAGCTAAACTCCTGCCTTCAAATTACAGTACAAAGTAAATCGACTTCTTTCAATTTAAAAAGAGAAAAATCCAATCGAACCTACTCATCTCATTAAATATTTCTTTTATCTTCTCAGGGAAGTTATGCCTGCACTCTCTGGTAAGCTCATGGTCCTAGATTGCTTGCTGGCTTCAGTGAAGTCTACGACCACTGACAAAATTGTCCTGGTCTCAAATTATACCCAGACCCTGGACCTTTTTGAAAAACTCTGCCGTAAGCGTGGCTATCGTTACGTGCGACTAGACGGTACGATGACCATAAAGAAACGTGCAAAGGTGGTGGAGAATTTCAATGATCCCAACAGCAGTGACTTCATCTTCATGTTGAGTTCAAAAGCTGGTGGCTGTGGTCTCAATCTGATTGGAGCCAACAGATTAGTAATGTTCGATCCAGATTGGAATCCTGCCAACGATGATCAGGCTATGGCTAGAGTCTGGAGAGACGGCCAGAAAAAGCCATGCTTTGTCTATCGATTACTGTCTGTAAGTTTAAAAAAATACTTGATCTTGACCTATGAACTTTTCAGTTCACTATTAAATTTTGTGGCATTTTTTATTCACTCAAACAGACTGGAACTATTGAGGAGAAGATATTTCAAAGACAGGCTCATAAGAAAGCACTCAGTTCTACTGTTGTTGATCAGGAAGACGATGTTGCTAGGCATTTCACTTTAAATGACCTTCGTGACCTCTTTAGTCTTGAAGAAAATACGATTTCTGATACCCATGCAAAGTTAGTAAACTTTTCCATCAGTTTTTCACCAAGTTATGCGGTGATTATACATGATTTTATAATTTATAGATTCAAGTGCAAGAGATGCGTTAATGGAGTGGAAGTGAAGGGCCCACCTGAGAATACTGATTGCAATTCTGATTTATCTGATTGGAAACACGCCCACAATCCACGTACACTGCCAGATTTACCATTGAGACAATGTTGGACCAGTGGAATCTCATTCGTGTTCCATCACAGATCCCACGAGCAAGTGAAATGAGAATTTCAGGTGAGTGTCAGCAAGTGCATCATTTTCATGAAGTATATCATAAGTGATTGCCATATTTTTTACTTGCACGTATTCTCTGATCTTTAAACTTTGATCTCTGCTTTTTGGAATATGAACTGAATTTCTGCTTAAGTTTATGCATCATGGGCACCCTGAGACTTCTCTTATATCTGTCAACGTATTTTCGTCTTCTTAAACTGTTTATAGCGTTCTTGCTTATTTGCTGTTTGGGAATTTTCATGGATTCTTTGAAGACCTTCTGTAGCTTCTTCTTGGCGGTACTACTCTTGAGGAATTTAGATTTTTCGAGAATCCGCTCCTTCCTACCTTTACGTCTGACCAAAGTGATCTTTCTTGGGATTACAGATTCCTTGGATAAATTTCCAGTTTCTAATGGTTGTTCAGTGATTGAAATATTTTGGCGAAACTGTTCCTCGATTCCTTGAAGGAGTTTTTCAAACTCGCCTATCAGTTTTTCTGTGGTAGAAGGAATTCTGTTTTTCCTGATGATATCGTCCATTGTTATGTCTTCATCTCCCTTCACTCTGGTGCTATTCATCCAAGAGAAGACATTCGCCTCTGTTGTACTTAATGTTGGAATATAATTTATGGAATTTTTTATTGGCTGTACATCAAGTGTATCCTTTTCCGACATGCTAAGCATCCCGTGTTTCTCGCGGTGGAGTTCCTTGTGTAATGGACCTGGCGAGACTTCCTCCAGATTAAATTCCTCAAGGCTGCCGACAAAGGCTACCATCCTCGAATCGTCTGTAATGTCGCTTAGATTTTTTCGAATTCCTGAAAACTCAAAGGGCGAGAGGGATCCTCTTGAACCTGGATCTTCTTGCTCCTCTTCTTCCTCTACTCCATCTTGACTTTCGTCTGTTTCGTTATCGTCCGGCGCTGAGGCATCGTGCACAGAAAAATGTGATACACCATCGTCAGGAACAGTTACAGCTGACTCTGCACTATCCTAAAAATAAAGCAGTAGACTAAAGAATTAAGAAAATTCTGAATTTTATTAAATTTTACAAACATTACCTTATTAGCAGACATTAAATTGGGCACTGTTGTCTCGAAGGAGTCTTCTGAATCGTGTCCCTCGTTCTCAGAATGATCCATCCGCTCTATATGCTTCTTCCTTATTATTCTTCTAATGTAAAATTTACCATGTTTCATTTTGTCGTACGTTGAAGACACATCCTGTATCTCATCTTGTAACTCACGTTTCTTCCTTGAAATTTGGACCAATAGTCGAATCGGTTTTATGGGTTTTGGTAAGGTACCATTTGTAGTGCAAGTACTAAATCCTTTAACGGATTTGCAATGAAGTTCAGACTTGAATGTCCTTTGTGAATTCAAGACACTTGGAAGGGTAGTACCGACTATATCCTTATAGTCTTTATGAATATATGAAGAACGAAGGGATGTACTATTTTCCGTAGTATTGTTATGTTCCTCAGGAACTTTGACCTTAAACTGTACAGTAAGTACTCTGCGGCGAACTTCCTCTTTGGCAGGATCTTCTGTATCATCCTTGCTTATGTCTTTAGAAGCTGCAGCTGGGAAATGACTGGATTTGATACTGATATTTGATTTTTGAAATCGAATATTTTTATTGCTGACAGAAGAAGTAGCTTCATTGTTAGATTGACTTCTCATGGACTTCGCGAAGGAGATGATATTATTTTTGGTCCTAAGTAGATCAGGATGGTAAGGATTTTTAGAAAAATACCATTTATCTTCAGTCTTTGGATAGACCACGGAGACAGCATTGTTACCACGATGAAGAAACTTCTCACGATTTTTTTCCAAAATTTCCATAAGCCTGAAGACATCCTTATGAAACTTTTGACCGGATAACCAACTATATTTTGTTCGATCTTTATTCCTGTCGATTCTTCTGAACCCATTATCAATTTGTCCTACTATGGATTCCAGGATTGGCTCCAAAGCCTCGCCGATGTCTTCTTTGGGACTACTTGTACTCTGCAGACGCATCTTTTCCTGTTCAAGAGACTTAGCCCACTTGGTGAGTTTATCCATCAAGGAGTTATCTTCCTGAAAGGATCTCACCGTGTTGACGAGTTCCTGATTTCCAAAGGAATTGTAGAGACTCAACCGAGAATTTTCATCACGGACCAGATGTTCCCTGTTCTTGGAAGAATCCATAAATATATAATAATAAAGTGTTCTCTAGATTTCAGTTATTAATTCAATAATATAAATAAGAATCAAAGTGAAAATGGCTGTGTGGCTGAAGCTGGATAACTTTTTCAATAAAATTATTCTTTAAAGACATTGAGATCTTTATCTAGCTCAAGAGGAATAATGCTACACTCACGCGCTTCTTGAAGACACAAGAGTCAGGTAGACGAGAATCCCTAACCACTGGAAGATCGACTTCTCGAAGTTAATTTGCAGAAGCATTTCGACGTACTAAGCGTAAAGGAACCATCGAAAAACCGTAAAGAGAATTTCCAGAGCTTGCGATAAGATGCACAATTACAATGGCGCATATAACTTTCTATGCCGGCTATGATTTTTCCAAGAGTAACAATTACTACTCCAAAATCACAGTATTAGTAGCTTCAAGCATTATGAAATGCGTTAATTAGTTCGCCATTAAATCAGTTCCTTTCATTACTCCATCCGCGTTATTTGCCATAAGCAAAACTGCCTTAATCGTGATACTAAAATGTTTATGTGAAATTAAAATGTTTCTCGATTTCTATCAAATCTCAAAATCGTCATACCCAATTACTAAGTCATGTTGCTCCAAAATTTCTTTGCGCAAAAAACCTATGAGTCAAAATAACATAGTTCAGCCTTTCAGAATTGCTCGTCCTGAATTCTTTTTATAAAACGATAAAGAGAAAGGACACTCAGACAAAGATCAATCAACTCTGAAATGCTTTATTAACGTTTTATCCTACATAAGTTCTGAACTACTCGAGCAAGAGAAGCCTAATTTCTCAAAGTATCTTTCCTAAGGTACATACAAAGTAAACCCAAATATTGTAATGATACAAAAGATTATCTTACGAAAGAACCAATATCATAAAGATTTGAAGGAGTGTCAGGTGAACGTACAATATATTCAGCCTGGCAACGCTCTGACGGATGCTCTACGCTTTCCCAATGTTTTCAGCATTTATTAGAGACGCTATCGACTCGATTGTAATTTTAAAAATAGCTCGCTTCGTCATGCGATAGTATAAATGATGTGAAACTATTGACACGTATTAATCGGGTCTATCCAATGTACAGAAAAACGGATGCTCCACAATGACCTTTTCAAAATAATTATGATTTGACGCCAAAGAAAGGAACATACAGACTTCTCAATAGCGTCCAAGCACAAGAGTGCTATAAAGAATATTTCTGGTTCCAATCCATACAGTGCTAATAAGTAAAGATTGTTCGCAAATAAAATATCGTATTCTCAGAATGCATTATTAAAAATATATATATATGCGCTACTCTCTTTTGGATGTAGTCTAAGTTAGGTGTCCGTTAGGATAATCAGGGTCAGAAGTATCGAATGATAGATTCATTATTTGAAGTCAAAGGGATGAATCGAGTAGCATAATGGTCATACTGTACATTAACCAACGATACCAGATAATATAGAATCTGGAAATGGTTGATAGTACGCGAGATTTATCACGTTGCAATAAATAAACCGGTCAAATGTTTTTAGAATAGTTACTATACAAGGGTGAAATCGTAGGCGAATTCCGTTCAACCTCGACCGTTGCAGGAATTCTGGTTAAAGCGGTCACCGAGTGGGGATAAGTAAATTAGCAGAGGGGGTAGAAAGCGTAGGTGGGAGCGAATCACGTGATACAAATGTTGCAGCGTGATTGGCCATCCGCAACCCACTCCGTAATCCCCACCACAATCTAGGGACGCCAGCTCCGAAGCTCAGCTCCGGGCCGCCGCTCAGAATAGTTCCAGATGTGGCCATGTTTAGTTAATCTTTGAAGTTCCGCTTATATCAATTCGCAATTTTACACACTGCATCTCTACATTATTGCTGAACACTATTGTAATCCGCCTCTGCCTGCCGAGTCGTACTCTCTGCTGCCTGCGACTATCCTCGCCTATATACTCATTGCCGTAAAAGACCAGAGCATACTGTTACCGCGCGGAGAAAAAGAGTAAGAGACAAAAGGGAGACGGACATCTTTGAGTCAAAGAAAAAATCAAATAATTAACAAGTAGAAAGGTAGCGAGAGAGAGAAGTCCGAATATCGATCGATCTGTCAGGTCGCGCTCTCTCAGTATTGGTATCAAATTAGTTAAAAAAAAAAAGGTAAAAACGAGATCACGCCTAAAGCATACGAAAAGTAAACGCGATCCGCGACCATTATCGACGTACGTTGTGAGCAAAAAGTTGCAAGTATATACGTATATACGAATATATATAATCGCTCTCTGATCTCGTGGCTCGTCTATTTATACGTCCATCGGTATTTCCGACGTAAGAAGAGAAATTGAAAAAGAAAGAATACGTAATCATTTATCGTGTTTTTCTTGTCCCGCGCGACAACGCCCAACGAAGATGTAACTCGTGTAGTTCGCAGTTTTCCCGCTGAGAAAGAAAGCGCGCGTATTCTGTTCAGTTTCCTTCATCACACGTACACACACCCTCACACATACATACAAGTACCGGAAGTGACGTACTTCCGGTTTACCCACCATTACGTCCTTTACTTTATTTTACGAATAGAGTAATTCTATCCCCACCATTGTCACTTCCCCGCCATTATTTTTCCCCACTCAAGGACAAACGATTGATGCGACATCTGTCGACCAATCAGAATCCCTCATTTCCCTTGTATCCAATTCTTTTAGACTTTACACATTACGTTGCACGATGGTACAAGGACGTCGGTTGTATGGACGCGCCACGTAGTACACGAAGGGACACCGTGAAACGTTAACATGACTGTACGCGACGCTTGACTGATACACTCACATATTGTACAGGAAAAACAGGTTACAGAATAGAGAGAGAGAAAGACACGGGCTTGTATATATGTGCACGCATATATATACATTGGAGGGAAGCAGAGAGAAGACGGCGGCCATTCCGCGATATGCCACGTCAGGCAGAATGACGTTGCCGTAGCGAGAAGAAAGACGTAAAATATTTTAACGAAAATTTCTCTTCTTGTCGAAGGAACATAGAAAAAGGAACGCGGTTTACGTAATACAGTGAACACAGAAGGAAATATCGACCAGGAATCGAGAGTGAATATATATATACATGTATATATAAAGAGAAAAAGGGGTCGAGCACGATAAAAAGAAGGGCGAGTTATTGAGCCAACGACAAATCGAAAAGCAATATTGCGAGAGGAGCTTAGTTTTCAACGGAAGAGAGACATTTCTGATTTGGATAAAAAGGTCGTGGTTCGAGTCCTTGTTTTGAGAATTTAAAGACGTTCCGAAGTTAGGAACTGAGAGAGTGAGAGGAGGGTATATAAATGAGAGAAGCCTATCCTGGCATTTTATATCAGACGGGAAATCTCTCGAAACCTCACTACTATTCCCCGTTTCTGCTAATTGTTTCCTTGTATAAGCTGTCTCCTTGAATTTTCTTCTTTTTTTTTCTTCTCTTAACCAAAGGAATCCCGGGGGACACAAACAAATCGTGATTATTATATACGTGGGCCTAAGATACCGGAGGAGACATCGTTTTCTAAATGTTCGATCTCTCGCGTCACGTTATTACACCCTGCTACGGCATCATCATAGCGATCGATACCACGATCCCGTCGGTGGAGCCTCATCCTCGTCGGCATTGCTGCCACGTCGTCATCTTTAACAATAGTGTGTCTTATCCGGAATCGTTAACGCGCTTCGTGTCACGTACGGCTGGCCAAAAAGGGCCGTTTTTGCCAAACTGTAAGAGACACGACCTGGCGTGTACATAGAGGGAGGGAGAAACAGAGAGAGAGAGACATACAGGCGGCATAGAGAGGGAGGGAGAGACAGACAGACGGGCAGACAGGCTGGCGCGTGGTCTACTTTGTTGCGGGCTGCTGCTACGCACTTAAAAGCACGCAGGCACGCACGTATTGACACGCAATTCACACTGAAAATACAGAGAGCCATGGCACTCGAGAGTGTTAACGCGGCCGAGACTCTGATTCAAAGGTTTGCCTCTCATTTTTAATTCCACAAACAAAACGAACAAGAGAAGATTATGTCGGGCGAGAACGTTTATTAAAGAGATATCGACGGATTTTTGTCTACGCAGTTTTGCAAAGGAACACGTGCAGTATGAATATTCATGATACTTTGAGAAACTCTGAAATTGTTTTTCAAGAAATAGTTAAACGTATAGTATTGTTCTTTGTCCATATTTGGACGTATAAGAACTACATTCTGATATATAAAAATACTACGCGATTCGTACACTGACTCTATCGACTATTTTATTTCTCTTTTGTCATTTCTTTGCCATGTATTTTTATTCATTTTGGCAAAATTATACGTATAAAAATGTATCGTAGAATTTGGGTTTATGTCTTTTGGGATTGCTAATGATTGTAACAATGTTTTTCTTGGCTCTCACGATAAGACATCATCCTTCGGGCATGACTATCTTTATTATATCTTTTGTAACTTTTCTTTAAAGTTAATTTTCAAATTATCCTTGACAATTAATTGCGACTGTTCCGAGTTACATCAAAATGACGCTCCGTAGCTACTCTATAAATGTATATGGACGTGGCAGTCAGCTGCTTTCGACGCCATTTCCTTGTAACGTCGACAATTCTCGGTCACTGAACAATGGAAAATATCTATCGGTTTGTTTCTCAATATGATCTCTCCCGTTCGACCGTTCTATAAAGTTTCTATTGAGAGAAAAAGAGATGGAACGACATAGTCTTTTTTATTTACATTATTCTCGCCCGAACTTTTCTTTCTCACTCCCAAGGACATCTGCCAAGAATCAAAAAGAAATGAGGAAATCTCAAGGAATATCTACCTGAGAAAAAAAAAATTACACAATATCCTTTTTTTTTTATTAATGCATCAAATTTGGCCTCTAGCATACTCATGTATATACTGAATTATGTATGTGAAGGTATGGGTCTGTATGTGTTTACTCTATTGCGTAATATAGTCCAGTGTTTACCAACCGATGAGGCATATATACATATATGTAACGTATGCAAAGATACGTATCAATGTGTAACAGAGTCGTGAAAGATTTAAGATTGACAACGTAATATTGAAAAAGAGTGATGCACCCTTGCAAATGATGCTAAAATTGATGATGATGATGATGATGACAATGTTGATGATTATGATGATGATTATTATAATGATGATTATGATTATGATGATGATGATGATGATGATGATGATGATGATGATGATGACACGATTGGTAAGGTAAATCCAATCTAATTTCTTTTCTTTCTTTCCTTTAGAAGACGCGAATTACGAAAGACACCGTTTTCCGGTTCCGGGATTCTTCTCTGCTTTTACTTCAACAGCTTCATATTGTTTTATTGCTCTTCTAGCTGTCGTTGTTTTTTTTCTGTTCTAGCAAATCATATTTTTTAGACCTTTGTGGACCTTGTTGAATGTTTTCTTTCTTTTTTTTTTATTTGTCTCTATCTCCTTTGAATGATTATTAGGTTCTTTTATTTGCTTGTATCTCTGTTACGCTCTGGGCTGGGAATATCGTCTTTATACTAATGGATTTATTTTAATATGGTGGATGGATAGTCGTTGCTTTTATATTGTGTTATGTTGTACAATGTATTTATAGTTTTGTTTTCTCTTGGGTGATATGGAAATATGATGCGCAATATGCTGTGGTAATTGTTTTATCAAAACGTGTTATTGCAAAACATTCTGTATTCTCTTTTTATTTACGTATCGATTGGCTTTTCTCATTTGCATGACGACCATTAACTTTCCGCGGAATTAGCTTTGACCGAGGTCGACGTTTTTGGTTGGGTTAGCAGCTGTTGGCGTTTCTCATTGTAGGCAATGCTGGCTATGGTAGAATATTTTTCTAACAGTTTTACTTCGAATTCGTTAATATATCTTTGAAGTAGTTATTTATTCATTGCGTTTAGCATTATTTGTCATATATTAGATCTTTTTAAAGATAGCCTTAGAGCGCAATCAATTATTTTTTGATTATCATTTAATATTCATGAGTATTGTTGAAGGGGATATTTATACGTATTATCATCAGTGTGTACTGTTGTTGTTTGTTCTTTATATGAATTTTTTTTTCATTTTTATGTCCCTTAGAACTTTCTTGTTTCATATTTGGATAAAAATCTGATTTACAGAGCTTAATGCTTGATGATTTAGCCAATAGAGACCTTTTGTCTCTATTTCTTTTTAGAGCAGGTCTGCAGAATGCTCCATTGATCCTGTGGCAGATGGTCCTTTTTACGGGATTCTCCCAAAAAAAAATAAGAGTCCTGAGAAAGGACTACAATCAATGCGACAGAATCCTATGAGCAGAAATTTTGATATGACACAGTAAAAGGGAATACCTTAAAGGGAGAGATACCATGCTGAAGGAAGCAATGTAAATCATCCTAAAAATGATACTTTTATGTTACCATTCAAGGTCCTCATCATCAGAATCAATCAAGAGGATGGTCCCAAGTTGGGATAATCCTCGAACACTATTTCCAACAAAATATATATGATAGTTGTTTTCCTTGACATATGTCCTTGGTGTTATTGTCTTTGGAAGAATAAGTTCCAGGATGATTTGGCAATATAATCAAAAAGTAAAATATGTTTTCGAAAGCAAAGAATATGGAAGTCATATACTTGTATTACCACGATAAGTGAATGCATGATTTCCTGTACTGACATCTATGCCAGTAAGGAACAGTTCTCTGTAGTTAAAATGAAATACTGTTAAAGCAAAGCTTAGATATAGACAATTTTTGTTTATTTCTTTAGTAATAACGATGAGGACTTGGAAGATGGAGAAATCCCCTCCGATGAGGATGATGAACCAGTACCTGTGGCAGCTCCTCCGAAGCCTGTCCAAGAACCTCCAAAGTCAATATCAAAACATGACTCTCCGAAGAGCAAAACCTTTGATAGCAAATTCAATAAGAGCAAGAAGCAATCCGTTCAAGGAAGTGGTGGTAAGACAGACCGTTTCACCAAGTACAAGAATCCATCTGAGGATTGGGCAGGAGATGTTGAGAAAGCGATCAGAGCTGCTCTTGAAGAAGACAAAGTCAAGAATCAAGAAAATAAATCCAAGAACAAAAACAGCAGAAATAAAAATCGCAAAAGGACACGCGATGACAAAGATGAGGACCGCGTCAAAGAACAAAAGGTACATACAAGATATTAGAGATTATTAATATCCAAAGATTCTAAATTTCACTGTGTCTTATTTACAGAAAAGGAAGTTTAGCGACGACGAAGATGCCAATGAGGATGACGACGAGATGCTCTTCGTTAGAGGTGCTTCTCCAATTAGGAAGGACTCCAGGGAAAATAGTACACCACCCAGAAGAAACAATGACCACGATAACTTCGACAGTAATTCCGACTACGATGATCGACCTGGTCTGAATAGACACCGCGAGAACGAGAATAAACGTGGCGGTGGACGCGGTGGAGGTAATTGAAAGCTTCCTTCAGCAAAATTTTACTTTAATAATCATTAAAATTTCAAAGGGGCTCCATTTGTTTCAGGTCGACGTGGAGGAAAGAATGATCGAGGTGGAAAAAACAAAGGTAGAGGTCAAATGAGAAACGAACGTAATGGACGTAGAAATCAGGGAAATGATCACGGACAAGATCCCGATGCAATATGCCTGTATTATATGCAAGGAAAGTGTCATCGAGGAGATGACTGTCCATTTTCACACAATGCACTTCCACCGAGAAAGATGGAACTCTGCAAGTTCTACTTAATGGACTGTTGTGCAAAGAGAGACAAATGTCTTTATATGCACCATGACTTTCCATGCAAATTCTTCCATACTGGACTCAAATGTAATCAGGGAGAGAATTGTAAGTTCTCTCATGAACCTCTCAACGAGCAGGTTAAGGGTATCCTCCTAAAGCATTTAGAAACTGCTCCTAAGGAGATACTTGGGGATTTTCCAAGACTGAGTCGAGAAGGTGCTATGCTTATGATCAATAACACAGCCAGAAGTCTTGCTCAGGGTCAGGACGTAGGGAATCAAAAGATTCCTAGTTTATTCGAGCTAAATTTACCAGCTCCTGGCAACGCTGGCAGAACTGACAGCAAGGATGATGAAGGTTAGTATTCTTTTGTCTTTTGTTAACCACGTTTTTCTAATGTTTTCTATCATGACGCAAGGTTAATTTAAGTTTTATTGTTTATTTCAAAGGATCCGAAAGTTCGGCGAGTCCTACTCAAAAAACCAACTCAAACAAAGATCGAAAACCTTCTGGGAAGAAGACTCGCTGGGGATCCGATGAGGACAGGGTTCCGTATGAGCAGATTATGCTACTCCAATCTGCTAGTCAACTTGGTCTTCAACTTCCTAACGCCGCTCTGGGTCTGGCCGTTCAGCAACAACTTCAAAAGCAACTTCTACAGCAGAGGATTGCCAATATGGGATTTTATAAGGAATCTGGACAGAATACCGGCGATGGAAACAAAAACAGGATCAAGGATAAGGAAGACTTTACTAAAGATGTTGAGGAGGACGAGATTCTTGCCCAGGTCAGGGAGAATATTGTAAGTAACCAATTTTCTATTAAAAAAAAAAATCTGTGCAATATGCTCATTCTAATGAGAATCGTTTCATCAGGCTAAGATCAAAGAAGCATCTTCAGAGGCTTCTAAGGATATCGACCTGAGACAATTACTCGCAAACGCGACGAAACATCCCCAAGTTGTTAGTATAGCGGACGAAGTCGCGAGCCTGTCAAAAACAAAACTCGATGAAGAGAGTGACAGGGATGAAGAAACTGACTTGGTCATCGAGATGCCAGTAGAAGATCAGGATAAGGATAAGGATAAGGATAAGGATAAGGAACCAGGAAAGACAGACGGTAAGCATCTTGTATGACTTAGCTATTCTCTGAATAATATTTTTATGATGCAATCTTGCGTAATGGAAAAATATCTTGTTGGTTTGACTTTTCAGATACACCTGTGCAAACCTCAGCAGAAGAAATTCCATCGCATCTTCCGAAGAAGGTTCAGGAATTATTTATGCGTATCCAGCAGCAACAACGAGCTGCTCAGGACAGTTTTAAGAATCTAGAGGATGAGTCTGGCAAGGCGGACACGCAGCCTCAAGAAGATTGGTACTCGGATGATGACGATGACGAGGATGACGATGATGACGCAGGAAACTTGACGATAGTGCTCAAAGATGTGCCAAAGGAGGAAGGTGATCAGGAAGAAGAAAAGGAGGTTGTCAAAGAACCCGAACCTCTTCTACCTGCAGCGATTCCTCAGCCTGCAGTGATTGTGGACAAACTGGGCGACTTGAGTAAAATTGATATTAGTGCCGAAGTGACAAAGCTATTGTCATCGATAAAGGCGCAAAGTTCAGCCAATGGGAAATCAGGAGGAAGTTCGAAAGCTGAATCTTCTCAAGGAAAGACGAAGTTCGACCAGGATTATTCCACGTCGAGCAAGACAGGGGAGGATTATGAGCCTGAGGCAAAGATATCGAAAGTGGAGGAGTTGACGGCGAGTCCTAGATCATCTCCTGGTCCTAGTGCAAATACGGTTCCAGTGTCTAGAGATCCCAGGATGTCCAGAGATCCTAGACAAAGAAGAGACGAACAGAAACCTAGTAGTCCGAACAGAGTCGAGCCGAAAAAGGAGGCCAAGACGATGAGAATAGAGAATAGCATCTACAGTTCCGGTATAACCTCATTGGATGGTAATATGGATACTGATCTACGATCAAGGAGTGATCAAGATCACCGTCGCAAGGACATGGATCTTCGTCAACGCTTCACGGATTTCGGCGATACTGATCTCAGGGTAGTCGGCGGTACGTTCACGGAATCGTCCACCAGGTCGGATGTGGATCTTCGTCAAATGCTCAGCCTACCTTTTAAGCCAGCACCAAGTCACATGCCCTGCACTGAGATAGATGCTAGTATCAGTTCGCATCCTCCCATCACGTTCAAAGTCTATGTTGTAGACATTCCTCGACCTGACTACACGGGACTCAAATTGACCAAGAACGACCCCCAGGTGAAGTACGACCCTCGACTAAGGAAGATCTTTAGGCTGTCCAAGTCGGACTTGGCAGATTCGCCAATGTCACCACCACCTGTAAAGCCGGACACTCCAAAATCACCACCTCAGGTTAGATCTGATCCAAGAAGAAAAGCTCTGGAGGCAACAGCACAGTCTTCTCCAAGCTCAAATGTACCAAATATGCAAAGCGGTCCAATGCAGCAGCCTCATTCTGATATGAACAACATGGGAATGGGACCACAAGGTATGCCTGGACCTCAGGGAATGCCAATGCCTATGGGTCCCAATCCAATGTTAGGAAATATGGGTCCAATGGGACCTATGATGGGTGGAATGGGTCCAAATGGACCGTTGATGAGTGGGCCAATGCCACCACCTAATATGCCGCCTATGGGGATGCAAGGGATGCAAGGGATGCAAGGGATGCCTAATATGGGACCAGGAATGGGTCCAAACGGACCTATGATGCCTCAAAATCAAATGGCATACGATCCGAGATACAATGCTCAGCGTAACAATGGTGCGGGATTATTAGGGCCTGTTCCAGGAATAGGATTTGGTCCAGATGTAGGACCTTCCTACGACGGTCCCAACTATGGTCCTGGTCCTGGACCCGGTCCTGGACCAGGTCCGGGCCCAGGTCCTGGTCCGGGTCCTGGCCCCGGTCCTGGTGGACCTGGAAATTTTGGACCAGGAAACTATGGTCCTGGGCCTGGTCCTGGTCCGAACGATCCCGGCATGATGGGATTTGGACCTAATGGACCCAATCCTTCCAATTTTGGTGGAAATGGGCCGGAGTGGAATAACGGGAATCAAAATCAAACTAGACGTGGCGGTAGAGTTAGAAGAAGAAACAGGAATAGGACTAATGCCGGCACTAATAATCGTGGTAATAGGTCCCCCTAAAGATGGTGCTCCTTGTCCTCCTTCTTCATTAAAAATCCAAGGTCTCAGTGCGGCTAATATACACAGTGCTCAGTGCTCAGTGCTTCGGTACACGAGGAACATGATCAGACTTCTTCCATTAATCTGACAAGGTGAGGGAACGTGCGTTCTCGCGCCATTAGATTTATCAAGATCCGGATGTTATACTTCATGGTTTCTATATATAATAATATACACATCCGGAACGCACCCATGAGATTTTGCACCAGCACTTTAGTGCGGGTTTAACAAAAAAAAAAAATGACGACTTTTATCCGAATGGCGAATCTTTTTACGCGAGATATAAATATTATACATGGCTGTATATAGTTTATTTTTTATTTCTTCTATCTTTTCTGTGAGCACGCTCAAGAGACACCATAATAGTGAAGACGAGAACATTTATATAGCGGATGGCGCCCTTTTTCAACAAAAGAGTCATTCCCAAATTCATTTTTTGAATTATCCATTCAAATTAATTGTTTATTATCTTTATTGTACTTTATTCTTTGATTTGCGTTTCTTCAAGTCTTCCAGTGTACATAGGTATATAGGTACCGTTTATTGTATTATTATAGGTGAATCGACAGCGTCAAGTGATTTATTCTGTAATCAATAATGTATCAAGCATGGGGAATCGGTCTTCTGGTTGTACAGAATTATCCATTACGTAACATGCCAGAGCTGTTCATTGGATTTATGAAAATACTAGTGCGAATAGTGCCTGGAACTTTTCTATAACACTCTTTCTGATTAACACCAGAGTTACCAGATCCATGTTTAACCATTATCCAATGTGCCTCGACAAGCTCGAGGAGGAGAATGTTTTTGTTTTTGTTTTTGAGAATGACGAATTCTCGATTATCCATGCAGGAAGACGATTAGTGTCTTCCTGATAAATTGTTTATTCATTAATTCACTGGAAGCGCTCTGGCCTCCAATGGATTTTGATAGCTTACGTAGTTCATTATCTTCCTGATTAAGTTACACAGCTATGATCACTATTACTATTAATTCAACAATATTGATAACTTTATTCAAGGAGAATGATTTGTATAATAAAAAAATTTACTACGATAGTAATTCTTGACTATGCAATCACATTCGTCTTGAAATAATAGTTTTAGTATGCCATAATGACAGGATGTTATAAGAGAAATACCTCAATTTCTTTAAGCTGATTCACACGAACTATTATACATCGTACAATATAGATAGTAGTATGAATCAGCAAGTATTTATTTCAATGTATTACAGAGCTTAAGGGATCCGCTCTAATCGTAGACAAATCCAGTCTGGTGTCCATTTCATCATCCAGTTCTCCGACGATTGCCCTGCGAGTGAAACAAATAATTTTGGTAACTTAAAGCACATTAAGTTAATTCTTTTGTACATTTTCTCTTACACGTTATCACCACGAATTATATGTAGACCTAAGACAACTTGTTCAACACCTTGGGTAGTACTGTAGACTCGTTCGTGGGACTCATCCAGAATCAAATTAATTGTTTGATCAAACCCTTTCAAAGTACCCTGTGAAACCATAATACTTAGTTACTTTTTAAGTTCCTCAAACGACAGATTATTATTATTATTATTATTATTATTTATGCTCACTATAAAATTCCGTCCATCAGATGTGATGATTGAGACAGTATCTAATAAGTGTTAAGGAAATTATAACCTTAAAAATAAGAAAGCATCGTTTCTATTATGTATATTTTTATATTAAAAAGGATACGATTGACGTAGCTTTCCAATCCTGATGCCATTATTTGTACACAACAGTGTAATTATTAATATACACGATATAATAAGAAGTTTTCTTTTTTCACAGTTTCCCTGTCAAACGTTCATATAAATGCACAATTTCTTTGGTTGCTGTTCCAAAATCTTTGTTTTGACGGCTGTTATCGCGTCAGCGTTATTACAGAGTACTCTAACACAGTACCATAAGAGTAGATACGTAGTTCAACAATTATCTATCTAGAGGGCCGTATGTGTTTAAAAAACATACAGTGCCATCTCTTAGAGAATGAACGAAACTTCTAGAGAAAATTTACCATTAGATTGAAGTGGGGGAAATGTGTTTGGCGCCTAGCGTACACATCTATTCGGCTTTTGAACGTC
>JARPRG010000495.1:280718-343291 GCA_031001745.1 Hartigia nigra | reverse complement strand
TTAAAACCCCCCCCCCCCCCCCCCCCCGATAACGAGTTTTCTAATTTACCATAAGATTTCCTGGACCTTTTTTGAATTAAATTTTTTTTACAAAAATATATGTTTTTTTTTTTGCGATTACCACATATATCGAATAGTTCGTCGGTCGTGTATATAAATATACGCAGCGTGGGGTCCAGTTGACCTTTGACCATCGTTAACGAGCTTTAATCAATCCCATTGCGGCATTACGCGACACGTTATGCTACCCTATATACATATGCAGATTCGCACGCTCACTACATGCTTCTATATATGTATACAGTCACGTGAACTGTAAGGTTATAGAGCAGACTCCTGTGTATGCATATATATAGTGTGTAAAGTGTCCTGTGATCAATTCAAAACTTGTCAGCGATATTCTTAGAGTCGCGAAACGGCAAATTAACGTTTTGACAATACCCCTCCTCCACCCTCCATCCTAACTTTTGATAAAGAAACATTAATTAAAAGGGGGCCATGGGAACGGAGCAGAGCCCCCCCCCCCCCCTTCCTGGTGGTAAAACAGAATTCAATATGAACAGATGAATTCTACTAGAGGAAACGTAACGCAGGGACGTAGGGCATATATCGTATGTAATTCTCCAAGCTAAAGAACCAAAGACTATTTTGGGGTCTGAATTTGAGCTTCTCCTTTTTGCTATTCTTTGTTTTACTATTTTTTTTTGTCGCTTTCGATCGTACAGCGACTTAGGAGTGCCACGTGCGTAACAAGTGGATGTTGATGGAAATAACTAATCTTTTCTCTCCCCTCACGGGCTTAAACCAGTTAAACAATTTTGTTTTGTGTTTTTCGAAATTCTCTCTGCCCCCCCGCCGCCACCTCGCTCAAAGATATGCATCGACGCCACGTTCCTTCGGATCCAAAAATACACAGAGAAATTCAATACTGCGGGACGCTTATGGCTTTTTCTTTAATCTTCTTGTCTTTCTTGGCTCTTACCTCGACTGACATTGGCGTGATGGACGATGCGAGAGAAATTTATTTTTCGTTTTTTTTTTTAATGCCCACCCCCCCTCCCCCCTCCAGCAACCAATAATTGCACCTGCAATTTTTTTTGCGACAAGACAATTGGATTTTCGAAAATGCGTCGTATAGCTTTTCGCAGGTGCGTTCGGCTGCTATATTGCAAGCCATGCAACTGCTACCAGCTGTGCGGCCGTACGAAAATAACTCGGAAACGACCCAGAGGGCGTGAGAGAGGGAGGGGGGGGGGGAGAGAGAGAGAGAGAGAATAGAGAGAAGATACAGAGAGAGAAAGTGAGAAATTACTACCACGTGTTTCCTGAGGGCAACGCGTTTTGCGCAACTCGAAGCGCATAATGCGCGACGCAATATCACACGTGGTCCTGCCTATCAAAACATAGAAAATATATAGAGGTTTGAGCTACAACGAAAATTTGGAAAATAAACAATACGAAAAAATTTTGTTTTTCAAAATTTACGATCATAAGGTGTTATGGAATATCCGACGTTAAATAAAAAAAAAAAAAACTAAATTTTACCAAGAGCGAGCAGACCGGTTTCGCCCACGAAGTGACATTTAAAACGTCATCTGCGTTTCTACGAGCGTCACCAAATCGACTATTCCTTCTGGCAGTTTCTATAGTCAAGATAAGCATTACTAATAAAAATGGACCCAATCCGGCCAAGTACTCAAAACTGCATTGACCCATCAATATACCGATGTACAGTGTACCACGCGATTGCAAATAAAAAACATGGTCACTCAACCTTGCCAAAAAAAAAAAAAAAATTCGAAAAAGGCTGACACGACGTAATCGATATAATCGTTCGATGCAAAAATGTCATAGTCGACAGAACTTTAAGTGCGACGTCCTCAATTTTGACTCGTTGACACAATTCCCACAGGTGTCGTGAAAATGAGGATTAGAAAAAAAAAAAGTACACCCTTGAAAGCCCAGGGTGTTGGAGTAAATCATACGAAAAAAAAAACGTACAGTGAAATGACTCCTTTAACAGAATTACGTAACGGGATACAAGTTAACGTTAAATTAATTTGACTAAAGAACAAATCCATTAACGGCGCCCGCAAATATATTTATACGCGTGAAAGCTAAGCTAAGCGTATGGGAATAGTGAGAGAGCCTCGTGACATACGACGATCGCGCATACGCGACTTCACGCGAGTGAGGTTAATTAGAAAAAATTGCGCAAGGCCAAAATAATAAGTCATCCCGTTGACAATACGTAAGTGAGAGGAATGTCGTTATCGTCTACCGACAGTGTTGACAGAAAAAAAGTAAATAAAATAATCTCAAAATTTATCTGACACAATGCCGAGCGCATTCGACATAATAATGAGAATCACTGGGCTCAAATGCTTTACGAACATAAAGTAATACTTGTAACCGGTATTGAATCCTGGATGAGTTGCGAGTGAGAAGGACAGAGAGATAGAGAGATAGAAGAGCAGCAGGATGAGTGAGGTAAAGGAAAGCTTAGAAAATAGCGGGAATTAAGTTACAGTTGAAAAAAAAAAATTCAAAAACCCTTTATGATCCATGGAAACAGAGGAGTGGCTGCTTACTTGTACTTCATACGTGTAAAATTGATAGTGCGTTTAAATAATATATTAATTGACCATACGTGCGATTGCACGTGAAAAGAAAGTTTCCCAATAAAAGTAACAGCGGCAATGAGCAATAAGAGGGTCCGAGTGGAAGGAACTCGAGTGGCAAAGTTAAATGCCCAGAGCATCTGTCGTTGGCTGATAATTATTTTTTTGTCGTATTTCATTGGACGGCAATGAAATAGAAGAGAAGAAAAGGAATGATAAGCACGTAAAAAAGAAACAGAGTTATCACGCCGGCACAGCTGTATAAATTTTTTGTATTCTTGTTATATGCTGGTACGGAGTTCTTCGCTTGATCCACGTAGTACCACAATGCGAAGCTCTGTGCCCTGGATGCATGTACAGTGCTTTAGATTACACTTATGAGATACATCTATGCTAGTGTAAAAATAAAAAGAGCGTAAAAGTCGTAGAATGGAGGTTAAAGAATAAAAGAAGGAATAATAATAAAAGTAAGAGAGAGAGAGATAAGTGATTTTCAAAAATTCATTTCAGATGGATAATGTGAAAGCGTCAAGTGTCTTTGAGAGACTACGTGATTTCCATCGTTCGTTCCATGGGGTCTAGGTTAATTCTGTGGTGGTCCCCATAGGTCCCGGGGCCCCATGGAGAATGGCTGTGTTAGCACTGAGGATGATAATAATGACGACGAGGACCAATACAAGCCAAGGGACGATGTTTAAATTTCATTTCACGGAATTATTTCGAAAAGGGCTCCGAAGCGTCCGGTGAGTCCCAGAATGAGTCTTCCCGTTCGTATTTGGGACTAGAAGAGGGTTAGGGGGTGCCTGGAAGTTTCGACAAGCGGAACCGCATAACAGGCAAACCTAACGGTACAAAAAAAGAAGGCGGCGAAAAAGCGTTAAAGATGGCACGAAACCAATTTCAAAGATTCACGCCATCTTTTTTCTTCTTGAGATTTCTTTATTTTTCACCAGTAATCCTGACGCTCGTGACGTCTCGACGAGTCGCGAAATTCCAGTCGGTGCTTTTCTCGGACGCGAAGAGCGATAAAAAGACAGAGCGAAACAGAGAAGGAAAATTTACAGATACCGGAAAACAAGAGAGCGAGAGAAACGAGGAAGCTGTGAATAAAGAGAGAGAAAGAGTGATCGAAGAAAAAGAGACAATCGACGCGTGTTACTCAGAAATGGGTGCGCTAGGCAAGCTAGTCTCTCTCGTTAAATACTCGATGATCTCACGTCATTCGACACTCATCGCTGAAGGAAGTAGTCGAAACGTTGTTTGAAATTCATCAGCCCGAAATGGCACGCGATTTGAATTCGAATAAAGGTTCCAAATATATTATGCTAAATTCAAGGTATCTCATATACCACGCGGTTGCAATGATCACGGGGGAAAGTGAAAACCATCAGAGAATCAAATTTTAATCGTTAGCTAATTAAAAGGTTCAATGTCTATAAATAAAAAGAAACTATTAACTTCGTCAAGACCCATATGGTACCACGCTCCATTCATTCCCATGCAAGTAGCATCACAAGCAAGAGATATTTGTCAAATAGAAAATATTCCCTCCCTATTTACGAGATGCAAACAGAGAGACCCTTTGGAGAGAAAAAGAAAGAAGAAAGGCAAACGCCGGATTCATTGTAAAATTTAGAGACTTTAGCGCCATCCATTAGTAAAACGTTGTTGTAGGGTTAGTTCTCTTTCTTTTTTGCTCCGTCTGAATATTTTCACGAGCTTCACCTATACAATATAATAGCAATATATAACGGGTGTCATGCCCTGGCTAACCTTCAAATTGTGCGCTATTTGTCGTATGTAGTAAAGATCGAGATCCTGCAGGATCTCTATTTTTCCGGGACAGACGCTGTTAGCCGGATTTCCGGTACCGGATGAATTGTCGCCGCTGCTAAGACGATTTCTCATAGCGAGGGTGGACGCTTTTTTCGAGTCCCTGAGACTCAGTGCCGCCAGGGGCGGAAAACACGAGTCCATTTTGATAAGCCACACGCACGTGACTCACGCGGAGAACAAATTTTTCTCCTATTATTTTCACAAAGAAAAACTTACGTATTCACTCGCGAAAAACAATGAAATCTCCATCGTATGTCATAATATCACGAATTCTTCACTGTTCACCATCGACCGTTAATTCACACGCGTGTATAATTTTAACATAGTTAAAGAAAAAAAAAAAACAAAAATTAAGTGATATGCCACGTCAATTTATTCGGAGTAAATATTACATAATTCCTGGCACGAGTATCGTAGACGCGGATAAATTCAACAAATTACGGAAAAATCATATAAAATACACACTTTTACAAAATGTTATTGCACAAGGAAATACATCAGCTCGAAAAGCATAAAAGGTATCGGCGATAATGTCAGTTAACATAAAGATAAATAAAGAAAAGATCCGACGATCCTCGCGCCCTAGTCAAACGACACCTGAATGGTGATCTTTCAATGGCAGATTCAAAAGTCTGGCTCAACAGAGAAAGAGAAAGAGTGACTAGGAGGTAGGCACCAGCAGGCAGGTATTCCGACCTCGTTCGCAATGAGCGACACAAGGTGATTTCGTAATGACGTCACTGTCTAAGGTTTTCCGTTTCAATGGGAAGAGAGCCGGTATGTATATCCCAGGTGTGAATGCAGGTGCACGTGTGTCACATACGATATTCGATTAATTGATTTTAATCGAAAAAAAAATACAATTGACAGAATTCAAAAAGCATCAATATCTTGATCATCAGAATCAAAAATCTCGTCGCGTTTCCTTTTTCGAATAAAACATCCTTAGGATTTCCAAAAAATTCTAGTAGTAATTAAAAAAAAAACAGTTGGCCAATTTTCAAACACTCGATTTTGCCACTCGAATAAAACAAGCCGTGTCTGGTAACTCTCGAGTATCTTTTATAGCTCGAACAAGAAGGATCGTTAAGTTTCAAAAAAATTGATTCATCGCAAAATTAAATTCGAACAAACGTAAACTGTCTTTGTTTATAGGTTAGAATCTCCCGACTGTCAATTCATTAAAGATCCATCGTAGGAGCAACGAAGCAATGGATGTGCACGGTACCGTGTACATTTAATGAATAAACAGAAAACAGCAAAAGAGGAAGTTAGGAACCCGAATAAGACACCTGGTGAGCCGCATTCGTGTATGGTCGGAAATGTTCGGCGGATGTTCGAAGCATAGTGGGGGGGAAGGGAAGGGAGGGGAGGGGGTAGCGACACAGGGTAAGCACAGAGGTCACAGGTCACCATAAGGGAAACAACACACGTTTCACGTAACAAGTGTCAAACATTTAATACGAACTTCCACCCATATAATCTGGATATAATCGCGCAAGAAAATATTTAAAAATGAAGCGTACACTGGCTAAAACTATTTTTGAAAAATGGAGCTTTTCTCGTCACAACGTTCAAACACTGAATGACGCCGCACCGAACGCTTCCATCGCCAAGTCTTCGGTGTGGCTGCGACCCGCCGCTCAGGCCTGTTTCGTGGGGATCAGACTTTACGGGATATAGCAGCAACAGTAGTAGTAGTAGTAGTAGTAGTAGTATTAGTATCAGTACAAGTTGTTAGTATCAGTAGTAGTTTACTAGTATTGGTATTAGTGTTACAGCAGGAATACGACAGCAATAGCATGCAGCAAGGGGCCAGTGCATGGCAGTGGGGAAGATGGCGGCTTCTAAATGAAAGAGCAAGGGGCAATCACGTGTATTTATATATCAGTGCGATTGTAGTGGTCACGCACGTGCGTACACAAAGAAATCAGGCCTCTTCTGGCACCGAGCGGTTCTCAAATAAGATAAAATACTTTTTATTTAATAGCCCAGCCGTCACGCACATTAGGTGAGGACGACCTTCGGGCTCGAGCGACTGACCTAATTTTTTTTTTATTTCACTTACAATTCAAACAAATAATTTTCATCCTCACATCGAAACAATGTACGTTAAATGACCGTCCCATTGAGAACCACTGACCGTCGGCTCTGTCAGCACTGTATTCTATGGACGAATCTTGAAACCTGCTACGCATCCCGTGGGATCCCCTATGGGGATCGTGCTTTCTCCCCTCTTGGGCTCTTTTGTACACTTCAAATTAGAGAATCGATAAAGGTCCCAGCACTTAAGAGATTCGATGGGGGGACGTATTAGAATATACTGGAACGGCTTCAATGACCGCTCGAGTAATCCAGTGAAAAATAAAAGCTCGGTATTTAGAACAAAGAAAAATAATTTTTTGAGAAGAATTAATTAATTAACGACCATTTTTACTTGTCTTTGTTCACCTCCCGTGACGACTTGGGCCAAAGTCAACGACCAACGACAGGCAGCTACCGCATAATAGATCTATATATATATATATATAATACACAGAGGCCCATAATTAAGCAAAGCGCCTTTGCTTAATTACAGCCATTCTTAAGCGATTTTCTTTTCGGTATACGGGTTCAAAAACATGGTACCCTCTTATTGAGGATTCATTATCAGCGATCTCGCGAGTAATTAAGCAATTTCGGGTAATTCAAGTAGAATACAGAAAACCAAGGAAAAACCCCAGTGCTTGGCCTTTTCGTTAAGCGGTTTTATATTGTTACATTGGTGTTATTAATTGAAGCTGATTAATCATTAATTATTCCATAAGTATCACGCGCGTATATCACAGTGACTGTACGATACCCTTATCAACTGATAGAAATAAAATATAATTGCTCTATACTAATGACGCAAAGGCACATATGGCACTTATGGCAACACATGCCGTGAAAATATTCCAGTTTCCATTCCCCGTGGAAGAGGATGAGCCAACCCCACAGGATACCGGTCATACTCAACGGCGGATATACTCTAGGGGTAGTTTCCCTTTTCACCCTTGAACGAGGGTGACCAGTTCACCGCATCCGTTCCTGAGTCTCAATTTCACGTACGGCGTCGAAGAGCAGCATCGTGTGACACGTTTTGATTATTTTTTCTTTCTTCATTCATACATTTAAATAAACATTACGTGTAACCGATATAATGATATTATCAAAGCATCGTATTAAACATATGTCCAGTGATAACGCAATCTCCGTTGAGAAGGTCGTGGTGCCTAAACAGCATGAACTGAGTTTTGGATTTTTTTCTAAAGTTTTTTTTTTTTTTCACGGAATATATAAACGCTTAAACGCGGCTACTTATGGAGGTTCAATTGCGACACCCTTTGTATGATAAAATGGTACGATTCACTTCAACGGAGACACTCTCAGTGGTAACGTTATAGTCTGAGCTACTTCGGGCAGTGTTGATTATTTTCTTTTTCCTTCATTCGGAAGGAAAAAAAAAATAGATGAAAACAAAAATGGAAACCAGCATCCGGTAATGCGGCGCACGTGCTCTTGTAATTTGGAGTAGAAGCGAGAGGCAAGGAATAAGAAAAAAATATTTTCACTTCCCATAAGAAGGTTCTCGACGCTGCGCTGTTAATTAGTCTTCTCTTCCTGTCCAGCCAGTGAGAAGCCAGAGCTTCCGAAGCACCGAGCAAGAGCCAAGAAGAAGAAGAAGAAGAGGAGCGGGAAAAAGAAAGAATTTAAAAAAAAAAAGAGCATAATGCGAAACAAGGGGGACATGCCTTAAATTGCACTGTAGTGGAATCAAATTAAAAAAAAGAAAAAGCGTCGACAAAATCAAAGTCGACGGAACCGGGGAACCTTATCAGAATTCTATGGTGAGTTTGCACTCAGTCGGAAGTTAACCTTATCTGCTGACTTCCGGTCACGATTCTATCGACTCTACCAAGTCGGCTATTTAGAGTCATTGCTCGTCAATTTTTTATTACTCTCTTTCCTCGTGCGTTTGTTTCTAGTAATTTTATTTTGCGTAAAACCGATAAACGACAGTTGCATTTTCTGGCATAAAGAAGCGCATTGAAACGTTATTTTATTCTTTCGAATTTGAAATGTTTTTCCGACCGTACGACGGTCACGTAGCTACAATGAAGAGAATTCGAACGACGATAAAAAACACTAAAATTGACCGATCTATTTTCGTACACTGTTATAGTCTGTTTGCTATGGCTGTTTTGATGGTTACGACCTCGCCATGGTGATCTATATATTTTTATTTAAAAACATATATGTACCTATCCTTACACCAGACAGAGATCAAACGGTCCGCCGCGGCCATTACGTCTACGACATTTATGTATACATTGCGATACTTGCTGCGTATCACGGAGAGGAAGGCCATTAGGATTTGTATAGAATAATATTAAAAGCAAAGACTCACTGTGCACCCAGTTTGGATTTTAGGTTACGAAGAGTACTAAGACTTACGAGCGATCGGACAAAGGACTTACCTGAAAATGCAAAAAAGCTTTTATTACGATATTCAAGAAACTTCAATTCTTTCATACGAAAAGGTGTGAAGTAAGAGAAAAGAAAGTGACTTGTAAAGAAAATAATTGAAAATTTTGAAAAAGTGCGAGGGGTTAATGTGAAGAGAGAGGTGAGAAACTAATGAGCAGAGAAGGTTGGTAATCCCACGATGAAAAGAGGTACCCACGCTTAAACGTGGCCTGGCAGCCATTCTGCATAGGACGCCAAAAAAAAACGTTAAAGCCGCAAAATCGACGAGCGTCTCGAGTGGAGTGTTTCTGTCTGGCTTTTGCTGCAGTCTGGCATTGAAACTTTCCGTGTTGTAAAAATAAGGGGGCGAGAGAGAGAGAGAGAGAGAGAGATTAATCCTAGAGTTAAAGAGGGTGTAAAGAGAAAAGATATTAAAAAAGAGAGAGAGCTAAAACGGCTAACAAAAGTAGAGTAAACAATCCTTTCACAGCTTTTAACATGCAGTATTCCAGACGGTAATGACGATTTCTACAATACCGTAACGATGAAAAGAACCGTCCTGCCATCTAGCGACAATCGGGCCAAGCGAATACTAAAAGTAATCATTACCTACCGGAGCAGACTGACCGTAATGTATTTATAATTACGCGAAACCGAGAAAGCAAGTAATTTCCCTGCGCAAGTTGCTCAGATGTATCGTGACATCGATCATACAGTAGGGTTAATTGATAAGATTAAGTTATAGATTAAGATAGATAATACAATTATCAGTCTGATTTCGTTATAATATTCCACTTATATGCTCCAAAGTTCTCGTATGCCCTGAAACTTGTGTAGCCCCAATCGCAAAGGTATTTCTTTAAATTTTATTACACATTTCTTTTTTATTCACAAATTGCCAGTCCTCTACCTACTGGTCGTTTCCAAAGTCGACCAATACCGTAAATCCTCTAATATCCGCCGACTTGAAAACAGAACAAAGTTAAAATCGATCAAGATTACGTAAATCTTGACGGATTTACGTTGAATATTGATCGGCACGTGATAACGTCATTTAGACAGATAAGAAAAAATGAAATTCACGATAATACCTTATCAGTGAGTTATCGTTGTCGAATCGCTATAACTCATGAAATTATCCGTTCCAGATTCAGTACGTATTAAACGTTCGAATAAAACGTTTCGTCGAAACAGGTAAACACGAATTTCAAGTGATTAAAAAAAAAAATGCGCCCTTAAAGCCCACCCAAAGAATTAACAAGATCTTCGCAAAGTGTTACAGGAAATAAAGAAAGTGAAAATGCGCACTGCAGCCCTACTGATGATCTTGGCACTAGCCGTGGCCGTGACTTCCGGCGGATTGGTCAAACTTCAAAATGGCGAGACTGTCTGCGCGTGCACTATGGAGATGCGTCCGGTTTGCGGAAGTGACCAAGTGACTTACGACAACTACTGTATGTTCGGTTGCGCGGCAGAAACGAAATTGGCGAAAAACGGAGAAGGTAAGTCACGTGAAATATTAAACCGTCGAGTAAAAAAAGAAAATTTCGATAACAAAACAACTAAAAACCGTTTAATCTCCATTTTAGTACTGACTGTGGTGAAGAATGACATCTGCGGCTACATGTGAATACCTGGAAACTCGTAACGCCCGTGAGAAGTGAACCAGGACAAAAAAAAATGATTAACGTCAACAAAAATTTCGAAAAAAAAAAAAAAAGAGAATCAACCAACTTCACAGATGACGATTTAAAATATAATGTTATATTTTTCAAACATAATAAACTCTTCGCAGACTGCAAAATATTGATTCTTCGTACAGAAACACCTGGCGAGCAGACGCTATGAAAAGACAAAAAAAAAAGTATCAACAAAAAGTTTGACGCAATCAAACAGTCGCTACTCTTGGACCAATTTATGTCGGTGAAATCGTCGAGCGGGAAACTCTTGATTACCGACCCGCGTTATGCCAAACATACCTAACGAATGAGAAATAAAACAAGTAATACAAGTAATGACAGAAGTAACGGTTAACTATAAGAATAAACCTGTAAACCCGCAAACCTACTTTCCTCCAGGAGCTTCCATGTTTAAAGTAATAAGACATAAGGAAACAAAAATTCACCTTAAAACTTCAATGTAGAACCGTATGTAAGACAATCGTTATTTCTGTATGGTTAATTATCCAAACGAGTCTTCGCGTCGGTAAAGAAGAAAAAAAAAAGTGAAAAAAAAAGACCCACGTATATATAGACATTGCACAGGCATACGTAGGCAACGCAGAGATCCCAGAGAATCCTCCATTGTTTCTGATCCCTCGATATTGCGCGATCTTAACGGTTGCACATTCAATTACATAATTGACCCCATTCTGTAAGCCCAAGATGGAAAGGGAGAAGATCCCACCGACGGAAGTCCGTAGGAAGTACGTTCGTGGGAACAAGACAATTATATAAATATCCAAAGAAAGTATAAAAAAAAAAAAGGTATGTTGATTCGTCACCAAAGTATCCCCGTGCGCATGCGCAGCAAGAAATTGCATTCTACGAGAAAAAAATAAATTAAATAAGGTTAACAGAAACAACAGGTGTAACGTTTCCAGATGCAGGAATCTCGTCGGGAACGTTAGACATAAAAAAAAAAGTCCTAGAAAAGAGAAAGTGCAATTCCAATTGCACGCTCCGTACGACATGTGCTCGGAGTGTCACGTGTGCAAAATGCACGTCTATGCGCGTACAGATCGATTCACGTGTAATCGACGGTTCCCTGACTACGTTCAGGTGTCTTAAAAATAGCGGAAAATATGAATGTAATGAAACGGACAATCGAATTGAAAAAATTTTAATAGTCCACAGACCACTTTCAGATCGAATCAGAGTCTTTGATATAGGGATTTTCACTTTCGACGTGAAACCGGTCGATAGCGGAAGTGCTTTCTTCGTGCCTCCGGCACGGAGTCTCGTAACACGCTCAGAAGTCTTGTAACGCGGAATTTCGTATATGGTTAAGCAAGCGGCGAAGATAATTCATCAATTCCAATGATCCTATAAGGCAATTATTATGCGGATATAAATGATACGTATAAGAGGTTCGGAATATTCTCGTAACTATACGCTATGTAAATTCGTATATGGTATACAGGCATAGGAAATACCAGAAGAGACACGGAAACGTGTAAAGCCTTTATAATAATACGCTGGAGTGGTACGAGTGGTTTCACATTTGGCAGTCATTCTACAGGTCTCTCCGCGTCGTTACGATAAAAAGTGATACCAGAGAAAAACTTTCTAATAGAATCCGAATAGGGATTCCGTGAAATCGACATATTCTATTGACATTTTCAGGTGACAGTGTATCTACGCAAAAGCCATAGCTATGAAGATCAGCCACGTGAGCGTTGAAGTATAATTTTTTATTAGTCACAAAAAATGTAAATAAAAGAATATACCTCGAGGAATCACGCGAGTAATAACTTCCGGTAGCAAAATTTTTCATTGATTAAAATTCAATAGGATTTTTTGGACTTTAAATTTCTCTGTTTTTTGTTTTTTTTTTTCTCGTCCATTCTCAAAGGTCGACCGTGATTCGTAACTTTTTGATTTGGAGTACAAAGACTACCTGAAAATATAAAATGGCAAAGATTAAAGCGGGCGCAGCATAGTAACATTATGTTTAACCTTTAAGGCCCCCATTGTATCAGTCATGGAATTTATTCTCGTGACGAGGAGTGGCTTTGAAGGTGTACGTGCGGTACCCTATGCTGCTTCACACTGTTAAGACCTTAAGCCCAGTACACAAGTTACATACACGAGATAGAGTATAGACTAGACTTATAATGATAACAAGTACACAGAGTAATCGATCAATGCAATCTATGGATCATTCTCTTTCCATTCTATTCTCCGTGCGAGATACGGTTGCGTCATGTTACCGATATGAAAAAAAGTAGCACGTGCGCCGCTTACTCGATGACATAAAAAAATATGAAAAAAAAAATTGTAACAAAAAAATATTCAAATATTCATTACTCATACACTATCCTCACCCTGTATCCATTAAGCTTGTTGTTCCTCCGCAGAATCACAGAATTCGTCACGCCCTTGTCCGCTATCTTGAGAAGAGATTCCTTCTCAAAAATGCCCCCACCACTTTTGGAATTGCTTTGACAATTATTCTGACGTCCGATTCTCAAAGACTCTCTCAAAGCCTGCGATCGACTTGTCAAAAAGCCGTCGTCGCCGTTGCCATGAAGATTTTCCAAAATCGGCGTCAGACTGCACAAAATGCTTCGACTATCGTCGTTAGCGGTGCGTCGCTGTGCTTGAGAAATTTTCGAATTTTCGACGTTCTCAAAATTACCCAAAATACCGCAATCCACGCTCTCGGATATCTTTTGCATTTTCGCAGTGCGCTCCAGCATCTTCTCCTGCAGATTGAGCGCGAGACGCTGAATCTTCGGCGAGGCAAAAATGAGTTTGTCGGGCAATTTTTCAAAATCACTACCAGCCATACATTTCCCATCATGCAACGGCGCCTTGGACTTTGCTTCGCTCGGATTGGTCGTATCCCTAATCACGTGATCCTCCTTGACGTCGCGTGACTGGCGCGTCTTGACGCCAGACGTTTTTTGAGTAACGTTAACCCTCACGACACCAGGTCTTTTTGAATTTCTACGCTGCATCTGAACCAGCGGACGTTCGCAATTCGTATTATCATCCTTTTCGAAATCCAGAGTCTCCTCTTGCTCGGGCACGACGTACAGTCGAATTTTGTACATGATGAAAGTGTTTCTTTTTCTTTTTTTCTTCTTTAAATTCCTTCACTCAATCACTTCACAAAACAATTTTGAGTCCGGCACGGAGTCGAGCTCCGTGACGAGTGCTTGGCATTCTTAAAGTTACAGATTCAAACAAGAATCACGGATCAAGCTGGAGTCCATTTCTCTGCAAGGTTGAATATATTTATATATATCGTTATTGAAAAATGCGCCAATAAAAAAAAAACGCAACAAAACAAGCCAAGGAATTACGCGACAACGAGCATCGATGGTATTTTGCATTGAGGCTATTTCTAAAGGCGCGTTGACATTTGCACGTGGCTATAAGAGCGTAACGTGTGTCAGGCATTGCTGTAGTGTTAATGAGCCAAGATAGTACAGACAGTACTTTACTGTACGTATACAAGTCGGAATTCCACGGGCAGCCAGCATTTACTTGCTATTTATTACTTGGCACGCTTAAGTAATCCTATCTCTGTACCCACATGCACTGAACTCTTGTATTACCATAAGCAACCGGTGTACAGTGTCATTCAGATACAACTGTCAAATCTGACAGTTGTCACGTGACAGTCAACAAAAAAAAAAATACACCCTTTTAAACCACTGTGAAAAAATGGAAGGGCCTGATCCTTCAATTTTTCGAATTTGCTATACCCGCCGTGAGTGAGAAAAAGACGGACTTACGGGCAGTCACGCGAGTGAGAGAAGGACAGATGTACTCTCGTCTAAAAATCATCCACAAACATCCGAACGAGACACTTGTCCGCGCTATCAATGATTTTATCCAGTAACCTTCTTTCCTCTCTGATAGAGTATATTTAACTAATAGGAACTGATAATAACAAACTAATTAGTTTTATTTTGCATTGTTTACCTAATCCTAAAAAAATTAATTATACGATACGCGTAGGACTATCGGGTTACGACGCATGAATCCTTATGAATATGTATAGGAAGCTTGTCGCTCGGTGATAATGTGGGGAAAAAAGAGGAAGAGAAGATGACAAAGAGCGAGTAACAAAAAGAATAGACAAAGTCGGCTGTACTACACGAATGTGCCCACGTGGCTCGAATAATAGCGAGTAAAAAGAAAGAGGAAAAAAAAAATAAAGAAATTCTTGCCGAATAATAGAACGATGCGTTATTATGAATTGCGTAATATCCATAGTCTCTCAGTGACGCGTTCGTTCTCTATTATTCTTATTTGAATTCGCCCGCGTGTAAGTTTCACCGACGGTTTCCCGCCATTTTCCGCATCCCTTTTCCGTGAAACGTTGCTTTCATTTCGCACCGCCTTCGTTCCACAGCGAAACGACCCAGTTGGCCGCACGGCCAAAGTGCGATGAAATTTTTGCCATATAAATTCGTCGACGCATCCCGAGAAACCGAGAGAAATCACGAAAACGACTAACCCCAATTCTACCGGGAATACTAATCAGGGGAAAGATGAAAAAAAAAAAAGGAATACATTAGACCGATTTGAAACTTCTTATTTTTTTTTTCTAATTCTTTCGCGATGTCATCAATATGATTTTTTCGTAGGCTCGTACTTGTCTTCTTTAAAAATATTTTTAGACGATATAAATGTCACGTTAAAACAGTAAATAATTGCCAAGCGAACGTGACGATCGTTCTCGATTTAAGTGTCTCAATTGAATCGCGCGGATACGAAACGAACGGAACGGAAACGGACGGAAATGTCGAAATTTACCGTGTTGACAACTTCCGTTTACGAAGGACACGTTATTAGCGCAGGCGACTGGAAGAGATAGACAGGAGCGAAGTAAAGAGAATTTTTTCCCTCTCATTTCGAGGGAGTAATTGGTTTTGCTCGATATTAAACAAAAAAAAAATTAATCATAGACATAAAAAGAGGGAGAAAAATATACTTTTGAGATTATTTTCAGATTCGACCCCGTTCTAATACATTTATGCAAATAAGAGGAGACCTCGTGAAAGTCAAGAAAATCGATCGGCCCGCTCACAGTGGCAGGAATCATGTCGAGCATAGCAATTAGATCTTGGGCCCCGAATACGGGGACCTCGATATCAAACAATGGATACAAGGGATCACGAAGTACGAAAAATCAAATAAAAGTTGCGTAATAAATGACACATTATAAATTGATGACAATCATTATTGATTTTATCGATCCTCATAATCTAGTTTGGGAGGTCGCTAATGCGCTATCTGACATCTTCAAAATTCCCGCCCTAGCGTCACCTCAAGGTTTTCGCAGTAACTCGTATGAAATTACATATAGGGGAAGTCCCGGGCTTTACAATTAATTAACACTACAGCATTATATGCACCACGTATATACGTTTTGAACCCTCATAAGTTCCAAATAAATTTTCAAAATTCTAATGCACTTTCGAAAATGAATATTTAATTCTTCTACCATATCTGTATACTCGGAATTATCGAAGCAAAATTTAATTCATAAGAAACAATCCATGTCTGAAAAAAGGTCTAGGATACCGTTTCAATGAAAATGGACACCGGAGTTATTTTGTCGCGTTAAAGCAAAAAAGGGCATGTGTCCTCACAAGTCAAGTACAAAGTGGAGGACGGTATCGATTATTAAGCCTATCGATGCTCGTTTGACTACAAATTAGCTCGACCGATTTAGCACATCGCTTCAGAGGTTGAATCGACAGTATGACATAATTAGACAATGAAAATAAGGTATGCAAAAAATGGCGGCTCAATATTTATTCTCGAGAGAGTACAACGTTTCATTTAAACCGTCCAATCCCGCTACACAGGACAAAATTTCGAAAAAATTATCAAACACAAACTTCTACGTTTCAGCACAATCGTTCGCACTATGGAGAAAGTTTCGAGTTGAGTGAATACAAAGTTAAAAAAAAAAGGCTAATAAGTTATCGCCCGTCCGTGCATTACGAAGAAATCCTTTTTCAAATCAAACCCTGACAAATCTCTTTGGCAGCTTTTCAAAAATCCTTCCCAACTACGCAACCGAAAGAAATGCCAGAAAAGTTACTAAAAATCCTTCAAAACAATACTCAACCCCAATAGAGATGCCGCGGTAAATAAAAATATATTTCACGGATCTACAACCTTGCAGAGAAAAGTCTCCAAAATGAAGGAGCAAATAAATATTCAAATTAATATAAAAGCTAAATGAAATATTGGCACTGTAAAGTGCATAAATGCTACGAATGATTTTTAAACGAACGAAGATACACAAGAATCGTCACTCACTCTCTGCGATTCTAGGTAACATCGTAGAATCGAAGAACCGATGCGACCGCACGACGCTGATAAAGGTAAAACGCTCGAGTTTGTGCAAACGATCGAAGGAGAAAGAAAAGGTAGTTCCTACCGGCAGAACGCACGTTTCACTATACTCTAACCGCGCAAAACTATAACTGACGAGTTGCCAGTACCCGCCATAGGCATAAGCACCACTGACTGCCAACCGAAGAGACAAGTCAGGAAGGAGAAGGTGCGTGTAGTATGTGAGGGTAGGAGCAGAAAATGTGTTTACAAAGTGGCCGATTGGTCAGTAGAACGTACTAAATTAAAGCGCACAATCGAGAAGGATACTGTGCTGTTCTTGGGGACGACCTTCGCAAGGAGAAGATATTCACTTCCATGTATAGTCCAACATTGGCTTCTTATATACTCGAGAAAATAATTCTTAAGATCAATTCTTGAGCTTTTTAACCCGAGTACTAGGGGGATACGAGCAAAGGGAGATTTATTACTACGTTAGTACTGTTAAGGGTTACCGAGATATTTTCTTTTAGCAGAAGTTCTGAGTTCATGTTTTTGAACGTAAAAGAGATGGATTTTTTGAGAAATTTATGGATAATTACTTTCCACAATGTGGTTTATGTAATTATTAATTAGCGGTGTTATTACAGATGAACGTTTAAAGGGAAGGAGCCGGCGACGCTGGTACCATCTGTTAGCGATACGGTGCAACTTGTTATTAATTTTTTACGCCCACGTTGTATTTGAAATCTTATAACGGAACGTATTGTATTTATTTAAGTAATCCTGTATAATTCTAATAAGAATTTTGATGATAGAGCACGATGAAGAGTCAGAGAATAATTATTTTTATATGCAAAAGATTCAAAGCACAGAGATAACCTATAAAATATATGTACATTCCAGGTGTATCTTTCAATGAATCTAGTTAAGATAAATATACTTTTACGTCCCAGCTTTTGTATCTATAATGAATGTCAATTCCTAAATATTGTGATAAGAAACGTAATAAACGTCGCGAAGTTATTAAGAATGATAGAATAATAAAACCACAGATGAAACATGTTGCATTTGGTAATTGTATCGAATGACACGTTGGTCTGAATGTTTTTGATAATTTGAAAAAATTCCTTGATAACGTAACTGTACACAAAAGTAACTATTTCAGAATAGCCTTTAAAACTGTAAGCAGTATTATGATAAAGCATCTTTGATGAAAAGTAAGAAATAAAATAAAAGAAGCTGCAGGGCAACAGGTAGTAAGGAACGCGAGGTCTATTAAAACTAACGTGTTATTAAAGATTCAACACTCACCGCCAAAGATTTTGCATTCCTAATGGTCTCACGTCGTCGCACTCGCGTTTGATAATCACTTAAACCTCGTAAATAATTATTTTCTTTATCGTAACCGACCGTAGACGACTTGCGCGTGGTTTTGACACTTTTCTTACGCGGCGCCATATTGTTGAATGATTTGGCGTCGCCGATCGCAGCGCCACGACGCGGAATTCTGTTGCAACAAGAAAGAATTTTTTTTCTTTTAAATGCACACTTGCTGAGCTCAATTTAAATTTGCATCAATTAGTATTTATATGTCGCTTATTATGAGGTCATTCATGGCTGATTATGGATCATCATTTGTAATGATTG
The DNA here is from genome assembly GCA_031001745.1 of Hartigia nigra. NCBI lineage: Eukaryota > Metazoa > Arthropoda > Insecta > Hymenoptera > Cephidae > Hartigia > Hartigia nigra. Next base: position 324,672 of record JARPRG010000495.1, on the reverse strand, counting down.
AATAAATTTCAGAGATCATGAACTTCAACTTGATGAATAGGAAAGCAAAAGGTTTATAATTGTCGTGTAAACATGCTTATCTTTATAGCATGTTACATTTGTCATATCTATAATATTGTTTGTCTAAAAATGCTACCTCTTGTAGGAAAGGACAGGTTGCCATTAATATCAGAAATCTGTTATATGTATTATTTTCAATAAACGCCATAGCGTCCTTAAACGTTACACAAAGAGTGATCACGAGTATCAAATAATGTTAAACTGTAAATGTCTGCATTTCATTTCTTATCCTTATCTTTTTCTTTTTCTTTCTCCTTGTCCTGACCCTTATCCTTATTCTGCTGTAAAGAACCAACAGCTTGACGAACAGCTTCAGATTGAGGATCAACACCAGGCAAATTCTCTAGGACAGATTGTAAGAAAGCAGGGTCCGACATCACTGCAGCATAGTCTTCTTCGACTTCCATAGCTTCTTCCTTCTGCGGCTCAGGTTCTTCTATAAGAAATTATGATTTCTTCTGCTGTCTATACTGAGATTACGTTAGATTAGATTTGTTTTTATAAATTAATAAAACTCACGCTGATCTTGCATCGACATTTGCATTGCGAAAGCAATCTGTTCTTCCTCCGTCATGTGAGCAAAGTCAGGAACATTTCCAGCAGCAGCAGCAGTCGTATTGTCTGCTGGAGCACTAGTGTCATCGGCTCCTTCCAAAGACATAGCTAAAGCGCGTTGCAACATGGCTTCTTGGCTGCGAGCCTCTTTCACAGTTTCTGGTTGCTTACTCACTGCTGAATCAACAGCCTGTGTTCGTCTTGCTTCATCTTCCTGACGCTGCCTCTGTTCCTCCATGGAGACACGAAGTGCCTGAGCAGCAAAGAATAATATTCGGGTTTCAGTAATGTTTTTTGGGAATAATTTAGACAATTAAGAATACAGATATTTTTACCAGTGCTAATTCCGGATCTTCGTTAGGATCGACGCCAAATTCAAATGCTGCTGGACCTGGTGGACCCATGCCATCCTCACCCTGAATTATCGGTGATGATATTAGAGCATCTGACAAATGGGGACCTGGAGGAATTGTTACAAGATGGCTACCAGTGCCATCCTTTCCATTAAGTGCATCTATAAACGCTGCCAGGACGTCGTGATTTACGCTTTCCTCCCCAAAGCTTATTATATCAACGTTAACCTTCTCTTTCTTTAGACGTTTAGCTAGTTTAATTAGTTCCTTCTCATCTATTTGGATAGGACTACCCACAAATGCTACTATGCGCATCTTGTGATTCTTTCCTTGACGATGTTTTAGTGCCAGCTGTAAGTACATAAGACAGGTTGAATTATTATTTTCTACATAATTTAGTTGTTTCTTCAATAATTCAAATAGTCCAAATTTCAGTACTTACATGAGCAATTCTAATACCAGTGATGAGACTTAAATTTCCATTAGGTTGAACTTGATGAAGTTTCGATAAAATTCGTCCCACGTCACTGGTTAATGTTGCAAGTACCTCAACACTAATGAGACCATATATCAGTTAAATGTTACGTGGAATTAAATTATTATAATTAACGAAGATAGGATATTTACTTTGCAAGAGTTATAAGGCCAACATTATTTTCAGGATTTGACCGTGTTTTCGAATGGCAGACTAAATTAACAGCATCTTGTTGGGCTTGTAATCTTGTTGGCAAAAAATCACCGTTTCTCATATAGTCGCTGTTGTCGACACTGTCAAACAAAGAAAGAAGAAGATTAATCATTCATCGCACAGCATTATGTGCTTTTAAATAAACCAAAACCAATCTATGACTGCGATACTATCGTACAAAATATAGAAATCCATAATATAATCCAATAATAATAGATATACTTTACCCCTAATATACTTTAAAACTTAAATAAAAATTCCAACAAAATCTAATTCACTTAATCTATCCTGATCATGCATTCCTATTGACAAGAATGCTTAAGGTTAAGAGAAAGAACTTTCCAGCAATATATAATACTCGAGAATAGCACAATGAAATAAATAATCGCAACGTATAAAAAATCAATAAAGGAAGCGTCTAATTATTCTTAAAAAATCTAGAAGATTCAGAAGCCTTTTATATTGACATGAAGCCATTCAACTTTGCATTGTCACTCCGAAACAACGATAATGTATCTTCGATATAATGCATGATGATCTTTAAAATCGATATAAAAAACATATAAACATAAACAATAAATGGTAAACTGTTCAAGAAATTTAATTAAAGTTACACAAGTCTCATGGATAAGAGTAAATTAATTAAAAATATACAGAACTCACCATATCATAGTACTCTCGAGCACCATCTTGGATAACTGATCTGCTGCGTTTCTTGCGTTCCACGTTCCTCCATTCAATGGTCAATCCGCCATACTTGAAATCATATTCCCTTACGCGACATAAGACATAAGTATTCAAATATAATAATAGATTGCAATTTATTTAATTCTATAAATTTAAAAAAACATATAAGCCAAGCTTTATGTCGTTTGTTATTTACTTGTTACTGGTTTCATTAAGTTTGGTCATGGATTTCAAATATATTTGTATGATCCCATGAAACATAATCCAACTTACAAGAATGACAATATATAAGTAAAATATTGAATAAGTAACAACGCTATACCTGATTTTTATTTTACATTAGTCTTATCCTTCATCTACTTTCCTACTTCATCCTGTCAATGGATTCTCAATTAACTGTATATTACATAAAGTCTCACAAAATATATTATTTCTATCAAAAATACCCATATCTAAATACTGCCCTATTTTGCACTAAAAAAATGAAGCTTATTTTTAATAAAAAAAAGCATCGCAGTTAGCGAATCAATTATTGTCAAGAACATTTGAAAAGTTAGAGAGGGATTTTTAAAATCAATTTCTCATCCCTGAACGTGTCTCTGATGTCTATTATATGGCTTTCTACGTAACCGCGACAGTCTGATAACCAGGAGGCGGCGTAGAGCGGGTTGAATTCCTTTGAGAAATTCTTCTGAACCAGGACAAACTGTTCCTGGGAGTCTCCTGAGGCGCAGTAGGTTCCGATTGCTAAAATAAATTTAATAAAGACCATTAGCATCTCTAGGAAAATACATTAAAAAAAGAAAGATTATCAAAGATAAAAATAATATATCATGACCTGTCTAGCATAAGTAGCAGAAACCCATTCATTGGCAGCCATTTCGCGTCTCTGCACAGCCTTTTGATGCTGCCACCATAAAAACAATTGAGCCACCGCAGCACTGACCAATAACAAAGGTAATAAGATGCACAGTAAAATAGTAGCGTTATTAATCCCGAAAATTAAAGCAATCCCAGCAGCGGCCAATATAACGATGAGTACAGCAGCCGCGGCCAATCCAGCTCGATAAATACCATAGCGTCTTTCTGAAATAGAAAGAAAAACCATAATGAATACAATGATTGGATAACAATCAAATAAACAAACTATACTTTACAAGTGTCCATATAAACAAGAAAATATATAGATATCTAGAAAATTACTTTTATCCCTGTTCTTAGGATAATGAAGATAAAAATGTCAATGCAATTTCACAAGGATCCCATTAAAAAAGCTTATCGTAAAAGAACGCCAATAGTATCGGATCTGACTTAATGGATCCAGTGTAAAAATCAAAACTATTTAAATGCCAATGAATAAATGCACTTTGAATGATTGAAATAACGTGACAATTGGTCAGTATGCGTTGCAGTACCATAGCTGTTGTATGGAAGTCGACAAATCTTGTATTTAATTGAATGATGGAGAGTACTGATAAAGTAAACTATTATGCTTACCACTGGTCAACGGAGCTGCCTCAGCTGTCCTGTCCATTTCAGGCTGAACACTCCTTGTTACCATTAGCTCGGCGTTGTGAACTCCCACTACGTCAGTAAAGCGAAAAAAAGAAGGTCATATCTTCTGGTGTACGGTACGAGTTGTGAGTGCCGCTTTATATTGTTACACTAGGGTGCAATTAATCCAGGTGCAACACGAGAGCGCTACATGAATGAAATGAAGATTGTATTACTGAAGAACAAATATATATCTTATCACTATTACATATCCATACCAGATAGCCGACAACGTTTTCTTATCTTTCTCATGAATTCAGATATAGGTGGACCGTCGCTGTGAGTAACATGATAGACGTGAAATGATACCTGATGATTTTAAATAAAACGATGAACTTGCAGTCTGCAGAATCTTGATGCAGAGGATCATCTGAATCTGAAGATGCTAAAGAGACTTTCGAATTAATTGGAGACTATTTTTGAAATTGCTGAAGTAGGTCATACATACATAATTCATTGGATTAGGTAAACACGCACATTTTTAATGCGAATTTCATGTAGGAGTATAGTGATTATTTCTTTTGAAATACTATCTTTATATAGTTATTGGGCGGTGATTAGGTATGTACATCGGTACCATATATTGGTATATGTATAAAATTAGCTTCTGTTGCTTCTGTCACAGTTAGTGGACACGTGGCGTTGTATTGTGGTGAAATTATGAAGCTTTTAGAACGATTTATTACTATTAGTTTCCAACGATTGTTCAAAGATGACACCACGAGATTCCAAGAGGAGCTGCCATCTTTAACGTTAAGAGCGGCAAAACTGGAAACTGAAATTTCAAACTTTGTAATGTTTGATACACCTGTTATGAGTGCGAAAAAGAACTTATGGATATATAAGGATATTTATAACTCGTTATAAGATGCGTATGATTTACCGCTTGGCGTTTGAATCATATTATTAAATAAAATCAGTTCAGTTCTCTAAGTAAAACGAACATAATTTGTTATATTTTAATCGTATTTATTTAAATGATTACAGTAAAATTTTACAAGGAAAAGAATTAAGATAAACTAATATTTTTAACTTGATAGATTAATGATTAATTATCTGCACGCTCTCACCATCTTCTGATACAATAAATTCACTTTCCTTGTAACGAAGGAGATTCGTTTGTCTTTGTTGCTGCCAGGCTATATACCCTACTCTGTAAAACTTGGGTAAACGTTCGAATTTTCCAATATCTGCTAAATTATTATTGTAATCCCATTGATCACTAGCTAACTTATGAGCATGTCTTTTGAGGGGAGTTTTCAATTTTGCATCTTCAAGCATTTCTGCCTTTGGAGGCAATTGAAAATTTCCTTTGAGGAGGCTCAGAAAATATTGTACCTGCGGAAAATATATCATAAAATACAATTGATCGATTATCAAATAATATTGAAATATTATTCCGCTATAAAAATAACTTTGTACCTGCATGTGAAACATTACAAATGGAATGACAATAGAAGGAATCCCAACAAGGCACATAGTAGGATGTTCTATATTAATCAAATGTTTGTATAGTGGAGAAACATAATTGTCGTCCACTTGAATTCCACAATTTTCATCGAGAAATGGAAATTTATATTTATATCCAGTACAAAAAATAAACGTGTCAGCGGAAACAGACGTTCCATCCTTCAGGAAGAATTGGTTCTCGTTGATTCTCTCTATTGCATCGACCTGAGTAACGTTAGGCGGAAGTGTACTGGTTAATCTGAAAGACAACAAATATTCTAATTTATTTTCTGTTTTGTATTGTTATAAAATTACATTTTTTTTACCTGGCATTGTGATGACTGAGATACACATGATGAGCGTGGTTGTGTAATTCAATAGCAATATCAATACCGGAAGAAGATGCTCCTAGAATGATCAGAGTCTTGCCTGAGTACACTTCCGGTTTCCTGTACGAGTGGCTATGTAAAACTGTCCCGGGAAATGTCTCTATTCCTGGTATGGATGGTACGTTTGGATCAAAATAATGCCTGGGATTAAAAGAAATCTTCTAAACAATTAAGTATTATTAGAATATTAATTGATGTGTGATTGATTATTGTATACCCATTGCAAATTAAAACTGCATCGAATTCTCTTTCTTCGATATCCTGAGTTTTCAGATTCTTTATACGAACATTCCACTTGCTACTCTCTGCAGGATCGGAGCTCACCTTAGGATTAATGTTTTCCACTCTGACATTAAGCTAAAATTGTAAATTACATTAATATCAAAAGAATACATAAGACTCGAGCATCTTCACCTGAATGAATCTATGTAACTGAAAATGATCAGCATAGTCCTTCAGGTACTGTAAAACCTGTTGATGAGTAGCACAGCTACGTCCCATCTCTCCGAGTCTTCTGAAGTCTGGAAAATTCATAATCTTCCCAGGCAAATTAGTTCTAAAACATCCAATACAATCAAAATCAATATTTAAAAATTGCTAAAAGATCATCGATGAAGAATTCAATAAAAAAAAAAAACTATTACTAACCTCAGATTATAATACATACTCGAATGTATAGGATATCCAAACTCATCAAACCCAGTTTTTTCATTATAAACCCAAGTACCACCTACACTATTAGTCTGTTCAAAAACAGCGGGTTCAAAGCTTTCGGCATCTGCCGCCAGATGTCTGGCAGCACAAAGTCCTGCAGCGCCAGCACCCACAACGCAAACACGCATTCTCGAATGAGAAACTTTTTCACCAGAGACCATTTTTCCCTCCTTACAGAAATAACTGAGCGACGTTCACGTCTGGACAGCAGTTTTATTACTGTCTCCGATCGGCCCACTTACGTTTGGGTCTTTATAGTACCAGTGATGACGGAAAACCTCAAGAAAATAAAGCGAGACAATCGTCTTCCCAGTCTTATTTTTTCACACGAGCAATACAAACTATACCTGGTAAACGGAAGCTCGTGGTTCGCTTATCATAAAATTAACATGATTTTTATTATATCTATCTGTTCGAACAGATAATAGACGATAAATTTTAGCAAAACAACTAAAAAGCTCGTATATACAATAATTGATATAAAACCGCAGCATTGACGATAGAACGGTACAACCGCAGCGCTACAATAAATACAAATAATATATATAGAAATGTTTAAACAATTCTACTATCGGCTCTGGAAAATAAATATTCAGATAAGTAGCACTCCGACGATTGATATCAAATGATCATTATCAATTCTTATCGCAGTTCTCAAAGCTTCAGAAAGACCTATTCCAGAAAAGCTTCCTCTAGATGACCTGAGGTTATTAGTTGATAATTAAGGATACTTTAAAAGCTATTAGTATCGAGGACGCGACACGTGGCAGAGACACAAGTAGCATTAAAATATTTATTACTTGTTCCTTAATAACATATATAATATTACCTCGCAATTAAAAACTCTATTGTGATAATAATTAATTAATAATAATAATTATGTTGAACTTAATCGTATCCAGTTCTGAGCAATATAATATAATAATTATTATCAATAATATAATAATAATAATAATAGAAATCTATGTTACAAGTTGGAATAAACTCCAATTTCGATATCATCCTTATCTTTCATTCCTTCACGCTTAACAAAAAAGAAACATCGTCCATCATAATCATCCGCGCGTCACAAGTCACGCTGCGACACAATTCACATCCGATTGGAACGATCGGATCGGCGCGCCAGCACTAATTAATTACAATTTGCCAATATGATTAACGCTTCGATGTGTGCTGAGAGAGTATGTAAAAAAAATACAATTTTCCATTACAATCCTCTCTCTCTTTTTTTATCATAATCGTTCTTGGCGCAGTTGACACTATCAATGATTCAATACGGTATAACAATGGTTACCGTGGCTGATAAGTCCTAAAGAAATAAGGTCTTATACCTCCAGACCCGAAGATAGAGACGACAAAAGTGGCTGCGAAAAAAGAAAAGAAGAAAACGAGGAAATCAAAAATCTACATACAGACGAAGAGAACCCCGTTGGGTGAACGAAAGGCGCGTTTCAAATTCACATGGAGCAAGAAATATTCTCGCGGATGCTTTAATATTTATGTACAGAAAAAAAAAAACATGTGATCTTGCGATACAGGAGGTTCCTGAAGAATGATAAGCAAAGGGACGTCAGAAGAGAAGAATCATGTTGCAATTACATCAAGTGTCCGACAATGAATGCTCCTAGTGAAGAATAGACGCACCTCACGCGTTATAACAGTACACATTTATAATAACAGATAAACAAGCCACGATATATAAATATACAAAAAAAACAATTGTGATTCGATCGAGAGGGTAAGTGGAGTCGTGCTTCTCTGTAAAGGGGATAGAAGACGAGTAGGCGGCTCGCAGGAAGTTGATTTCGTTGAGTGCCGTCTTGGGCGATTTTTGGAATAACAAACAAAAAATTAATAACGTATATATGGAAAGGCGATAACGTACAAAGTAAGCAATAATTAAGCTCGTGTAATTAAAAACGAAAAAAAGACACAGTACATTCATTCTTATTGATGAGTATTCGCTTTCGCGTATGCTTTCCTAATCGCCATTTTACACGATTCAAGGTACTCAGTGGGACAGTCGGTTGTCGCCTTTGGAATGAAATTAAATTTAGATTCGACAGGGGAAGCGGTCGGTGTAGGATCGAATGATATTAGCAAGACAAAATGAGAGGAATAAAGAAAGAAAAGAAAAAAGAAATAAGAGTTAACATAATCGTCGTAATGGCGTACTTGTCGAAAGAACGAATGAAATTTCTTATTCTTTCTTACTATAATTTTTTTTGTTTTCTTTCTCTTTTTTACATCCCTCCTTTTCCTTCTCTCTCACACTTGGAAGCTATTTCGATTATCTATCCCACGAATTTTACATTCTAAATTCTCTCTCTCTCTCTCTCTCTCTCTCTCTCTCTCTCTCTTTCGCTTCTGATACTCATTTTCGTCATCCCTTGAGAGACGTTGTCGGTGTATCGCCGATAGAAACTTTGTTTCTCTTTGCTTTTATTCTTTGCGTTTGATTAAGAATAAAAAGAGAATGGTACAACCACCACGTCTCCTAAGTAAGTACGAAAATATCTTGCAGACGCATTTCATAGAAGAAGACAACTACGATACTTTCTAAATGAGAAAACGACGAACTTTGGCAAGTATTTTATTTTTGCTATGTCCTCAGGAGGATTTAGCATGAGTGCGCAAGTACTTATTCTCTCTTGCATTTTCATTCTCAATTCTCTATGTACAGAGAAGCAACGTTAAAGCTCTAAAGCCTTATATCGATGAGATCATCCAGGGTGATGGTAGTCAGGATGATTGGAATTATGATTTAAAAAGAAAAGACGATCGAAACGATAGCCATTGAATCAAAAAGAAAAAACAAAAAAAAAGAACTAGAAACGAGATTCTCTCAAAAGAAGAAAAAGAAGAAGAAGAAGACAAAAAAAACAAGCAAAATATCCCACTTGGCGAATAATAGCAATATAAGGCGCGAATTTAAACCACGTCTTGTTATATATTTGGTGTTGACTTTTGATTCCTAGCGCGATCGTTGTATGTAAAATATATACTGTATGCTTTTATGTGCACGATAAGAAGCATTAGCGCAATTTACTTTCGTTTTACATATAATATATATAATTAATATAATAAAGTTAATTATTTATTTCCCACTGGAGCGTCAATCAATAGCTCCTCGCGTTCTCCTTCTCTTTTTTCTTTACGTAATATCATCGGATCGACACGTTGCATAATCTTCTATTTTATTTTTAATTTTTTTTTTCGAGGCAAAACTTACGAGCTTAATCGATCTTCCTCGATCTCCCTTTTCCATTCTTTCTCCTTGTTTATGCAATTTTTTTTTGTTTAAAGACACGGAAAACCTACACTGAGCTATCGTACAAGGCATGCCAAGATGTGATCCTCCTCGCTTATCATCATTATATAACATTTATATAACAGTGTATACGAATTTCTATATAATCGACGTAGAGAATATTGTATTCGCCGTATCAAAGAACGGTACGGATGGTACCGATATATACTATATATATATATATATTTTTCGCGATTGTAAACGCTCGTGTAAGAAACGCTGCGCTATGTACAAATAACGTGGCTGGAATAGCAAAGTGTTTTCCGTGTAGGCAGTTATCATGATCCTGGACAAGACAATTTTTAGAGAGTAGTTATGAGCTTTGGTCGAGGTACGATGGTAACAGCCTACGGAATTCTTCCAGGTGCGGCGTCCCGGATTGACAAAACGAACAAGAATAAAAAACGAAGAACTAGATGGTCACAGTTCATCCTTCGTAGAAGGAAATGTGATTTCGTCCTTGTCTTCTGCGTGTCTTTTTTAAGTTTATCATTCTTTCTCTCTCTCTCTCTCGCTCTCTATTTCTTTCTATTCCGTTTGCTTTGCACCAGAGCTTCTTCATGTTTCTCAGTAAATACGACTGTTTTGCTTCTCTAAACTCCTGGAGTACACGTTTTCACTACCCTCGAAGACCTTCGTACAACGACGATGTTTCCTTTAACCCTCGCTCACCGATGACAGTGAACTTCGTGTCGAGCCTGCAGTGTGATGCATCAGATCCGGTAGATCCGGTGGGAGGCAAAGTGGTATTGCGCTGGGTCCATAAATTGCTTCTTGCTCTTCTAATTGCAGAGCGAATTGTTCCTCCAGTCTCTGAAAATATTTAATTAAATTAGATCAAACTTGAATATTTGGTGATATAACTTGCAACGAAAGATTCCTATAATCATCTTATGAAAGCGTGATATCTGTTGGAATTGTTAGGCTGGAATGATTGACTTGTAAAATTTCAACTAACCTTTTGCACGAATTGATCCCTTCAATTGATTCTGTATTTATTTTTCTTGTTTTTTTAAGGGGTAAACAGATTTTCATATTTTGACGATACAAACAAACAGAGGCACGGATGATACCCCAATGTAATTAGGGTTAGTACGCTAACGACGCGTTATGATTTCAATAGGTCAAGTTAAACGATTCTTCCTTTTTTTTTTAACTTGTTTTGAGTATCCAGCCACACACACAAATACACACGCAAGATCTTGGAGTATCCTTAAGACTTCAGTAGAAGTTCGTAAAAGTATAATTCGCAAGAAAGGAAACGAAAGATGAGGCAGTAATAAAATACACTGGACAATAACGTGGAATGAGATTGGAGAGATATCTCCAGGAAGCACAGACAGAAGCAAACAAAATACACAGGGATAAACGAAGGAAGAACATAAGAAAAGAAAAAATAACGACTTAGACAATAGTTAATTAAAGCATTCAATCGAAATTGCCATTGCATATCGACGAGGTACAAGAATGATGTTCCTGAAGAAGCGGACGAGTCGAGGAAGACAATGGAAATAAAAATGGCACATGAAACCAGCAAGAGCCACAAGAAAATCTCCATAGAATGATGAGAATACTTTGGAAAGAAAAAGACGTAAGGCGACACAGATGATCCCAGGACGTTTTGGAGAATTTTAGAAGTCTTGGTAGCCCAGGATGGGATCCACATGTATAGAAGATTATCTACGAGGAGAGGATGGCGGCAGATCGGGTTTTGACAGACTTCTGATCAGAGAACTGCGCACTGAGGAGGTGTCAGAGCCATTTGATCTCAGTGATACCCGGGGGATACTGAATGTCGACGGAGACGTTGGAGTGGATCTAGGATGTCGTGGCTCAGTTTGCCAAGGATCAGGTTGGATAATCGTCTGCATGTCGTAATTCGAGAAGGAGAAGGAAGACAGACGAGAGGGCAAGTGGTCTTTGTATCTTGCCTCCAAGGCTTCCAATTGAGTCGCCAGCTCCGCCTCAATCTTCTACAACATCAGATTAAATTCCTTTAATTTAGTCACCATTTCCGATAGGAACTTCCAAATCAGGATTCCAATTGACTTAGGTAAAAAGAAGAGTCCATTCAGAGTCGTATTGAGAGGTTGGTCGAGATGGCAATATCAAAGTGGGTAAATACCGATATAATACAAGTACCGATTTAATAATATGAGTCATTTCTTGTCATTCGATTAAAAGTTTACCTGTTTACGTGGCTTTAATTGTGCTTTCCATTCTCTAAGCTCTTTCGTATAAGCTTCCTCCTGTTCTTTGAGCTTCATCGTCTCATGTTCCATCAGCATCTTCCTCTTCTCATTTTGAAGTTGCTCCAGTTCCTTTATGGTGGCGTCGCTCTGCGCCCTAACCTCCTCCAGCTGTCTAGCATGTTTTAATTCAAAGCGTTGCTGCTCAGCACGATATCTCTTCTTCTCGTTCTCCTGGAACTTCTTGAGCTTTTCTCTCTCAGCATCCGGATCGGAGGCTAATGTAGAGGACATTATAGATATGCGCATCGATTCGCGGAACATCATCTCCCTGGCTTTCATCTCGTTGCGAATCCTCTTAGGCAGGTTGCGACGTTCGGCAGTCTGCCTTTTTATAAGTTCCTCCTCCTTCCTCTGGTTCATCCTCTTCATCTGCTCCAACTCTTTCTCATGCCTGATTAGCATCTGGTGTCGCTGGAGGAAGAACATGTCCTTCAGCTGTCTCTTCAGCAATTGTTGTCTCTCATGAATCTGCCGTTCTTCCAGTTCCCAGATGGCAGCTTCCCGCGCCCTCATCAACTGCTGCTTCTGCTGGAGGAACTGTCTCTCCATCAAAGCTATCTTCTCCCGGTGACTGTCGGAGAGTCTGCGCAAAGATGTCTCGTGACTCTCGTTAAGCTTCTCCAGGAATAACTTCTCGCGTTCTTCATGCTCGGCTTCTAATTTCTCCTTGCGTAATTTGAAGGCGCTCTTCCTCTTTTCCTTCGGCATCAGGTCGACCTCTTGCTTCAAGAGTCGCAGCTCCTGTTTCAAACCTTCTCTGAACTGTTTCAGTTCACGTTCTTGTTCGCTGCGAATCTTCTTTGAAGCTAGTCGGAGGTCTGCTTCTTGTTGAGCTTCTGCACGTTCTATTTGTTGCCTCTGCTGACGAGCCAGGGTCTCCAGGTCACCCTCCGCACCACGTTCCAGTACTTGTCGTTCCTGCTCGAATTTCTTTTCCTGCTGGTCCTTGTTAAATTGTGCCTTTTGAGAAAGGTCCTGGAATTGCTTTTGTTCCATCTTCTGAAGCATTTTCAGTTCGCGGAGTTCCTGCTTCCGGAATATCTGGTCGTCGTATACCTTGCCGTTCTCGTCATCCCCGTAGATGACCTTTGATGTCGTCGTGGTTACAACGACACCATCGATTTCAAACTTTCTAGTGCGCTTTCTCGTTTTCTTTTTCAGGTTCATCATCTGTATATCTTCCTTTGTTCTTGTTGGCCTGGGAATCTCACGATTATAATCGGGTTTCCTCCTGAGGACGACCTCGTCGTCGATTTCAGAAGACTGTCTGGACTCTCTACCTATATGATTTTCTTTATTGGATTCTCGACTGTCTTGGCTTATCGTCGTAGAAATCGATTCGGCATCGGATCTATCGATACTCTTACTAGGAGTATGAGACCTGGTAGAACCAGAATCGCTATGTGACCTGGATCCTTCATAGCTATCCGGAGATACTCTTTTCTCCTTGAGTGCCTTGGCACTCTCCTTCTGCTTAGAACCCTTAATAGGCACTTTGTCGTCCACTCGACGAACCTGTCCATTCATCTTGGTGGAGTTGCGCTCGACAATGTCATCCACGTCGGTAGATTCCAGGGTGGTACCAGCAACGGTCATGCCCATTTTATTAATCTCATCTCCACTATCGCTCTTGGAACTTGATCTCTCCGTCGAACTGATATCACTGTGCGATGATCCCGTTCTGGCGACATTCGTTTTCGCCGTCATCGAGGAATCCTTGACCTGTTCCTTATCGTCGCCAACTGTGACGACAGACACGTGACTAGTATCCTGCAACTCATCCACGATCGGGCTCACTATCACGACCTCGGACTCGTCCAGTTTCTTGCCGATCCTCTTCGGCGTATCGGTGATGACGATGGCTTGTTCCTGGGGTATGTACTCCAGACTGTCAAGACTGGGGAAGCCATCGTCGTCAGTAGAACTCTCGTTCACTTGAGTTTTGTTCGTTTCATTAGCTACGATCACCACTTCGGACGTTGGTGATGGTCTACGTGGTGGAGGCGTTGAAGTGGCGTCGATCAGCACTGGAGGATGAGTCGTCACTACAGTTACCTGGCTGACGTTACTGGCTAGACTGTTTGAAGGATCCGGGGAATCTGATGTTATTCTCACAGTTGACGTATTAGGACGGATATCTTGGTCCGCTTGGGACTTTCCTGTAAAAATTAATAAATATTCGATAATTAAACTCGTTATTCAAGAATTGATTATCGTAATGCCACGATTATACAAAAGGACAGTTACCCGTGATTACAACGATGTTATCACCACTACTGCTCCTAGAAACACTTCTGCTGCGGATGGGCGTCGAGGTTATGACGGATACATTAACACCGGAATCACGACGTTCCCTGTCGATGCTCTTATCCACGGTATCCTCGTGCGTCCTTTCGCCGGCGAACAACTTCTTATTACCAGTCTTGGCAGTGAACTCTTCCGAGAAGTTCTCCAAGGAGTCGTTCCTCGAGGAACCTTCGCTGCGACTCTTGGCAAGGTTCTCAGTCTTCGATATAGCGAAATCGCTTTTGATGTCTTCAGTAGAGTTTGCCTTGACGGAAGACTTCTCCGAGAAGCCCTGAGCATTACTGGAATCCGAGGATCTCTTTAGAGTATCTATGGAGGCGTCGCTTATCCGTTTACTCGAGTCCATGGAAATTCTCTTCTCGAGAACGGCATTGAGTTTCTCCTCGACGGATTTACGTTTCTCTTCAAGGCTCCTTCGACTCTCTTCGACGGATTTCTGTTTCTCATACCTGGGTCTTTCTTCCACCGACGGTTTCCGATCGCACCTGGTGCAAAAGGACATCACGATGAAACAAAATTTGCCAAAGATGAGAAACTAGAATGATAAACTCCTAAGGATACCCACCTGTTCTTTTCCTCTAGTGATGACTGTTTGCTGAAGACAGGCTTCCTCGTGTCTTCCAGTTCCGGATTTACCGGTGCAGATTTTCGTTTCTCATCGACATTACCCTGTCGTTCCGTAGATTTGTGTTTTTCCTCAACGGATTTTCGCAGTGGATGATCTTTATCCGCTGCGTCCTTCCTTTTTTCCAAAGACTTAGCATTCTCTTGACTGGATTGTTTCTCCAGAGGTTTCTTCTCCCCGTTGAGACGTTCCTGCTTGCTCTGTTGTTTATCTTGCTTCTCAATGACGTTCCTTGTTCTGTCCCCTACTTCCATGGCACTGGGTTTCTCAGTAGTCTTTGGAATGTTTTCTTTCTCTTCGCTCTTGTTGTCCTGCCTTCCAGGTGGTGGTGGCGCAGGACCCTTGTCTCTGGATGTTCGTCGCTCATTCGTTTCGCTCGGAACTGGTGGTTTGGGTGCCTGCAATTAACATAGTAATTAATTAATCAACGTTAATAATTCTAAATTCACTCTGATCCAATAAGAAGTTGGTATTTACTAAGATCAGGGCATTATCATACCTGTTGCTTCTTTTCGATGGATCCAGATATATTCTCTCTAGATTCAACTTTACGCAATTTCTTATTCCTCTCATCCTTTTCGCCATCCCGATTGATCTCTCGCTTGTTACTCTCCTCGCGTTTCGGAGACACGGGCGACACAACAGCAGTTTCCTTCTCCATGACTGAAAAATCAACGTTCAAAGAAAAATCGATTTATTAGTCATTATCAATCGGTGATAATCATTCGATAAAATAATTCTCATATAAACTCACTCTTAACGTCAGTGTCGCTGCGCATAGATGCAGAGTCATCTCCGAGTTGGTCCAGCTCCAGGGGTAGCTGCGACGTGCGCTGCTCCTGGAATATACCAGTCAGAATAAAGTACTGAAGAAATGACAAAACCGGCAAGAGGGACCGTTCAAGATATCTTCCGTATACCAGGAACACGATAAACAAAAAATAGATAACACAGCACATTGATAGATAAGTGTATGTATTAATAAACGAAGGCATAATCGATCTCTGCCATTACTTTCTTTTTTTTTTAATTTTATTGCCAAAAACTACTGACCTGACAATCGCACGGGTGATGGGGCTGGCGAGGCCCAGGTGAGCCGCATGCACAGCCAAATTCTTAAGTTACAACGGAACATCCATTAAGAACTAATTCTTATTAAAAGAACAAATAAATCTGGGACACTAGAAAAAGACTACAGTAAATGTATTCTTTCTCTCTTTCTGTCCAACGAAAAAAAAGCAAGCTAAACAAGTTGGACAAATGTAGCTACAGGATTTATCAATAAGAGCATCTGAAATACCTTGATAAGCTAATCGAAGGGTTTCTGATATTCTCTACTAAGAAGAATAAAACGTGTAGCATGCATTTTTTTTATCGATAAGTAGAATACTGAGAGAACTCTTGTCGTTATTGCTTCGGGGTCGAAGTGTATATCTCGCAATGGCTTCCCCCTTGAAAATTGCCCATATATATAAAATATCGAACCATCTACGAAATTTCATTTCACTCGGAAGCAGCTTACCAATACGCTGATACTGTTCTCTGTGTTTTTTCGCCTTTTTGGCCTTCTATCGGTAGTGCGAGCGTGTAACAACGTACGTCAAATACGACTGTTAATAAACAATTAATAATTCACCACGTATCAATCAGTCAAAAGACCCTAACGGCGTAGCGGTGAAGAATTAAGCGAGGGTTCATTATATGTGTTTAAAGAAAAAAAAAAAAGCGTGCGACCTGACATTATTTCATTGAATTTGCTGATAAACATCAGCAGAACAATCTATTACGTATTAAATTATTCGTAGGTATACTGACGTCGGTTGACGTTATGTTGTTGCACATTTATCTAATGTAATTTAAACCTTTCGCTACGTCCGTCCTTTTCACTAGAAAGCTCCCGCTGAACGAGATGAAGCGCCAAAAGTGTACAGGTTGCGTGCAGACAATCTGCAAGCATTGACTCTTGTGGCGAGCGACTATAGTCGCCCGTCGTAGCGAAAGGGTTAAGGAAGAGTGCATATCTCTATGTAAATGAGGGAACTTCGAATCTCATCTCCAGGAATAATCCGCGATTCGATATTCCCAGCGTGCAAAAGTATCCGATCGATAACGAGCTGATCTCATTGGCCTAAAGGTTAAATATGCCTTGTTAATAGCTGTACGATCACCCACCTCGGCATCCTCGTCGACAAGTTCTTCTTCGACGACGTCAGCTTTGTACTCCAATAGAAGATCGCGTATGGGCTTTGAGTCAAGGGTTCTGTTGATGAACGGATGCTTTAGAAGTTCCTCGGCCGTCGGCCTCGAGGATGGATCTTTTATCAATGCCTTGGCGATGAAGTCGTTGAAGTCCTTACTCCATTTCCCAGGCTGGTCCAGCTTGGGAGGTTCGCTCTTCTGGATCTTCAGGAGAACCCTCATTGGGGACATTTCATGATTCGGTGGTTCCATCTGGGCGAATTCTATCAGGGTGATGCCAAGGGACCATATATCAACCTTGAGGAAGGAAATGAAAATTTTGAAATGACTCTTTCGAAAGCTGTACATCTTGGTACTTGTGATGACGCACCTTAAAGTCATACGGATTGTCTCTGAAGGTCTCACAGAGGACGACTTCTGGCGCCATCCAATATGGCGTGCCGATGAAGGTGTCGTGCTTCTGAAGTGTGTGTTTGTTCTTAGCAGAGACACCAAAGTCGGCTGTAATAAGAAAATGTTAAACTAAAGGTGAATTAATAGTCCCAGATAACAAGGAGCAATCGAGCAACTGCGTAAACGTTAGGTTGAAGATGAGATTACGTTACCTAATTTAACGCCACCAGCCATCGTAAGGAGAACATTGCCTGCTTTTAAATCCCTGTGGATGACTTTGGACTTGTGAAGAAATGTTAGACCCCTAGTCATATGCTGACATACATAAGCTATTTGAAGTTCCGTTAGAGCTTTTTCAAGTTCTACCATTATGGAGTCCAAAGCCCCTCCGTCACAGTATTCGATGAGCATCTGAATAAAATGTCCAGCATCAGAATTGGCACTGGTGCCAATAAATATGTGGAAAAGCATAGTTTCTCTTGTAATAATACAAGAAAAATCTAATAAAGAAATAGTAAAAACCTAGTAACTGGTTGCTTGACCAGTAGATATTTGCATATAATAAAAGAGGGAGCACCCTCTGGTTTCTGCAATTCTCAGGTAGTAATAAATAACTTAATAAAAGATATCCATAGACCTACCCACAGTTTTCCTTCCATAAAGTATGCTTCGTGGAGCTCGACGACATTAGGATGTTTGCATTCTGATAGTATATCGATCTCAATCATAAAGTCACTGAGATCATCCTCACCCTCGAGAGCACACATCTTTGCAGCAGCCAGCTGCTGAGTTTGCTTGTGTTGTGCCTGAATCGAAAGATTAATCATTAAGAATTATTTTTCAAAAATTCAATGATACCTTTTTGCTCTCTGCAATAGAGAAAGTAATGGTCCAAGAATAAAGTTTCCATTCTCTCGCAGCTCAAAATTAATACTGAATCCGATTGTCAAGGATTATCTTCACTTGGAGTTTCTATAGGATTAGGAAGCCTTACGATATATTTTCTACGAACTAAAAACCCTCTAAATCATGCATTATACAGTGAAAACACTTTTAGAAATAAAACTGTTTTTATCGTATTAAGAAACTACATTTTCCATTACCTTGTAAACTTTTCCAAAGGCACCGTCGCCAAGTTCACCTATCATCTCCCAAAATTCTTCAGGATTACAGTCCATCTTGATATTATTATACAGCTTCTTCTTCTTGGCATCATTGCCACCAAAGTGGAATGCCTTTTTAAGATTTGATAGGAATGACATCTTCGCTGAGTGTCTTCCTGGCTCTGAACAGAATTCTAACGACTCACAGTCAGGATAGAATGATCGTTCCAGCGATTTTTAAAAGGACAAACGAATCTTAATAGCGAAACGTCACTTGGTATTCTCAAAAATTGAGAAAATTAGAAAAGTAGAATTAAGGTAGAGAACTTGTCCCTTCGAATCAACACTAAGTCCTATATAAGATGGCTCGGATTGATAACTTTCATATAATGATTATCCTCCCAGGTATAGTGATTCGAAGAAAAACCTTGTGCTTCTTCTTTCATAGGTTTTTTTTTTTTCTTATTTCACTAGATCCCCACTGCTGAGCAGGGGATCACACCAGTTCTCTCCCGCATCTTGACGAGAACACTCTTCTGCAAGGCTAATTCACTGGTGCGAGTACTCTGCACAGATTGCTATAAATGCACACTGAGTAAATGAAGCCCATTTCTATAAACTAGATCTGCAAGTCCACTTTTCAATATATACTGCAGAACCTGCAAGGAAGAATTAACAAATATTAATTCACTTGTCGACTCATCGTATAATTAGGAAAGTAAGTAACTGTATAAATTCATTAACTTTTACAGAAAGCAATAAGTTCATTGTTCCTACTGAAGCTTTTCACACCTCACAGAAACCCTTTTTATCACCAGGCGATAATATGAGTATACGATAGTGTGCCCATACTATGCAGATAAGTAAGATAAATATAATGAATGAGCTATATACCGATAAGACTTTCAGACTAACATCTCGCTAGAAAAGTGTATTATAAAAGAAGTTTCGCAGCAACTTCTAGTTAGCTAATACCACGTCCTAAACAGGATTGTAATAGATAAATGTATAAGACACTGCGTCAAGTGTTCTATCAGGTATTGCATGTAATAAAAATGTTATCTCATAGGTCAAAGAATTTTTATATTTTATCTTATTTCTGAATCACAGACAAAATTTCTGGATTTCAATATGATTGCTGATGTCTGTGACACCTGTGACATGTTCGTAAATTAGTTGCCAGTAATATGTTCCAATAATAGCTGGCAACTAATTGAAAGTTATTGCCTCAAGGCATACTCTTCCTCTTAGGCATTAGTCGTATAATACCCATTTCCTGAATCATGCTAATTTCTAGCATCATGAAAATGTAGCAGAAAATGTATGGATGTAGACCCATACTTAAGTGACAATTTCATATTAATCATTTATTTCATATATAAGTCTAGTTGAATGTAAATCCCATCAAGTTTTTTGAAGCTGAACGAGTATAAATCATTCGGCAATTCCTAATCCACGCCTACGCATCTGAAAACGGGTATAAGTCCCGTCATTAAATTCCAGAGTTATTATAAATCCTTTAATATAAAATATACAATTATTGACAACTATCATGCGTCGTCATTATATTATAAACAAAATAGACTAGCGATATGTAATTGCAATGCACTTGCCAAACAATAATCATCTTCTTTATAGCTGTTTTGTACTTGATACCAAAGTGGGGGTCTATGTAACCGTTTAAAGTACCAGTGACTTTGTAAAAATTCCTGACAAGGTCATGGTCAGTGAGACCAAAAATAATAAAACAAATGGTCAACATGAGCATCGGAGACTTCCTGGGTTATTAATACCATATAGATATTCGACAGATAACAAGTAACAATTAACTTTAAAACATTAAAAAAATCTTTTCAAGCGCAAAAGTACACATAGGTATAATCTCATGTAATAACTAAAGAAATATTTGTGCAATTCAAGAATCTAGTATGACACTTGGAATTTCGTATTTATACCTCCTCTATTTAGTATAAATAATTAATAATGAAAAATATAACTGAATACAATGTCTATAATACCATAAGAATCCCTGGTATCTTTCTTCATCGTTCAATAGGCAAACGCCAATCTTTTAATGTTATGCAAAACTCTCTAACTCTCCCACCTGTTAAAGAATCTTGCCTTTTCTTCATATCTAGCAACCTTTCCAAAAGAATGCTTTTCTTCAATCCTCACTAATTCACCATTGGAGCGATATATTTAAATCACCCAAAGAAGTGTGCAGCCATCCTATAAAGTTTCTTTAACGATTCAGTATTCTTACTAACAAGAGTAACATCTTATCAGCCTCAGCAAAGTGGGAGAAAACAAATCGACAGGTGCCGTCGTTTGAGCGTCGACTTGACACAATTTTGACAAGCGATCGTCTGAGCGATGACCGCCATGTTTCAGAGGGACGTTTATGACTTTTGCGAATAACCAAAGGAAAACAGGACGTTCCGAGCGTTAATAATACATCCGGGATAACAATTCAGGACCTTGAAGGACGAATGAGTGACGCAAAACGAGGCTAGGTGTACCCATCTGCGATAATAGATCACTAACAATAATGAGGTGTGAGCGTCGAAAAGACGTCGGTCGCCATTTTGAGATGAGAATGAGAAATAGAACTCTTTTTTCGTCTTTCCCGATTAATCATCGAGTCTTTGTTAATCTATAATTTCGCATTATCATTGAAAGACATTATCGATGAAAAATCAACTCACCACATAGGAGGGTTCGGCTCCTACTCTAGTTTTCCTTCGGTCTCTTGTACACTGCTTTGCTAAACCAAAATGACACTCTGTATAAACTTGCGGCGGAACGCTTGGTTATTCTCATTAATATGATAAGAAATGGTCACGATTTGGTGATTGGCTTTTAAATGAAATCTTTTAATAAACTTCCGAGCCACGGAGATTCACGGCCATTTTACTCGCACGCAACTCACTGAACACACCACGCCTGGAAGTGACGTAACCGGCTGGAGCGACGTCGACCGTGCATCTAGACTTCCGGCGGTTCTTCCGGAATCCCTTTCAGTATTGTTCAGTATCCTCTTGTCTAGAATATTTATTGGATTACGTAATCAATTCTAGCTGCTACTAGAGAGAAGCCCCTTTCGGTAATCTCATTAGGGATCATGCTTTACTTTTTTCAATCATTTTAATTTGTTAGTTTTATTCCGTGCTATAGAGGACGATGGACGGCATGACAGCCAGCACGAGAACGTCTTCCGTTTGTCATTGATTTTTTGACGTATAACGCGTCCGGATATACTGTTTTGTCTATTTAAAAGTATAATAATATTTTTAGATTATTTATCTGTCAAAAGTTTGTGTATTTATATATTGTCAGCCAAGGCAACAACGTAAACTGAGCTTTGATTTAATCTTTGCGTATGTCAGGACGGTGGCGCCATCTAATTAAAGGTTATTTTTGTAATGCTCAAGTTTGCAGATGAAGGAAGTCTTGCCAAGTCTTGTAGAGGATTAATATTAGTGCAATAAATATCAGAGCAGCTGAAACAAAACACTTTTCTTCTGGTTTTCAGGTACTAAGTTGACTGCTTGATGATCTAACGTAAAAATGGCACGTTCGCGTGGAGTTTTTGAAATTATCTTTAAGAATTTTGTGAACTCCATTAAACCTGAGATCAAAACTAAGAAATTCATGGGAGAGGATTACTTTGGCACAAAGTATTACGAAGTACCACGAGCTGCTGTTACCACGAGGACAAGAGTGGAACGTTTCTTTGTTCCCGTGGTAAAGGACGATCACGAGCAGGAAATACCACCCGAATGGATGGCCTGGCTTAGATTTCGGAGAAGGGACCCTCCAACGGAAGAGGAACTTAAGAGGAATTACATAGCAATGCTCAAAGTTCAAAAGAAAGCTGCTGAACTCGAGGCATCAGAAACTCCCTTACAGGCACTACCTGAACAAGCAGCGATCCAAAAGGTAGAAGAACATAACGATGGTCCTGTAAAATTTCCAACGTACGATGAATACAAAGATTATGGTAGAAACTACAAGTTAAAAATAAAAAAGTAACTTATATTCTACTTGAATTAAAATATTCTGTAGAATATTAACGTAGCCAGTTGCACTGGGTGTACATATTGCTGTCTAAAGATATTTCTAAGAACTTATTCTCTTTGCACAGGACTAAACTTAATGTCAATAGTGTTATTCTAGCATAATAAAGAGTGAGTGCAAGTTAATCAGTATTTTTTCATTAATTCGCCTTATAAATTAATAACATTATTCTTTTGTGAAAAACAATTTATTAATGTTTGATCATCGCTATACATACATATACGCATGGATATATTGTGTTCACGTACGCTCAGTCACACCATATATCAACAGAAATCACGTTCGATATTTAAATTTAAACCAAGCCCTTGTGTTACATCTTGACAATACCTCAAGTATTCTAGGAAGAACCTAGCATCCCGGAATACGGAATGAACTTCGATGGACACGTCCATTATCGTTTCTTACGTATTTGTGAACTGTCTATTTTCATTTTGACTCTTTTTCGTATCTTATCATTTCCAGTAAAACATCGAATTATTCAACCGCGTCCTCAATCAAAAGCATTTGCGAATCATCGTCAAATAAAATTCAGTTATTAGATACTCCAAATGATTCTTCAAAGTGAATCACCAGACCATTAAAATCAAGGTCCAGGTCGTAGAGCGATACCACGGGCACCGAAGGACGCGCAGAATTGATGTTGTCTTGTAACCAGCGAGTATAAGAATTCTTCCATAGGAAAAATAATAATCTGACATTTAGTGTCCTCAGTGGCCACCGAAAAGTTTTATCAGACGAATCAACCAGAGAAGTCACTGTTGTCGAAGAGTGCCTGATCATAAAGTTCACCTTTGACCAAACGACCTCCAAAGTAACGTCCATTCAAAGAATCCCTAGCTCTTTCAGCCTCTGAAACAATAAGAATTACGTCATGTATTACACTGACATTATCAAGTGATATTTAAATTCTGAGTCGACTTACCGCTCATCTGTGAGAATTCGACAAAAATCTTTACGATAACTTCAGCATCCTCGTCGTCCTCTGATTGTCTTTCATTGTAAATGATGACGCGTTCGACCACACCGAATTTCGAGCACTCGTCTTGTATCTCTTCCTGGAGGCTCTCGTCAACGTCCTCCGGTGCGACCATGTTCCTCAGGATGACTACGCGAGACTCGACCTTTCTCATGAGTTTCTGCATCACCAGATGCCGAGCACTTTGTCCCTTTATCGACATATTCTCCTGTTGCTGTAAGGTTTGGGGCTCGGTCTCCTCCAAGAGCTTCTTCTGGAGTTCTTCCTGTTGTTTCTGATGAGCTGCCTGCTGTTCCTGAGCGCGCCTCATAATATCTGTACCTCCCGTATTCGTAACTGGTATCTAGATATGAAACAAGACAATCCTGAGATACCCTGTTTCATCTATAGAGTCAAGTACCACTAAGACCTGATGCAGAACTTACGATAGGAGCACCGACCACAGTGGGTGTAACGACAGCTGGTGGTGGAATAACAACAGGCTGTCCAGGAATAGGTTGTATGATAGCTGGTGGACGAGTGAGGGTCTGAGGAATGGCTATTCCTGGAGGTGGAATAACTGGAGCAACGTTAGCAACAGTCGGCGGAGCCATTATAGTAGCTGGAGCTATCGTGGGTCTGACAATCCCGGGAAGAGCTACGGCAGAGGTTATCGGTGAAAGTAAGAATGGCAAAAACAAAAGAACATCGGTAATGAATATTTACCTTGATTAAGGATTGGTGGCGCAGTAGCGCTCAATTTCGTAAGACCAAGTGCAACGGCATTGCTCGCCACAGCGTCCATAGCTTGAATCTTGGCAGTTGCAGCTGCCGCAGCAACTGCAGCTGCAGTGGGCATCATACTTGTTCCACTGGGTGGTCCCATTAATGCATTAGGCGGTGTTATAGCGCGACCCACCCTGAGATACTGTCCACCAAGATCAAAGAGGTTCATTGAGGCTATGGCTTCCAGAGCGGACTGCATAGTCTCGTACTCGATGAAGCCGTAGCCCTTGTGCCGATGAGGTGAACTACCCTGAGCCAGTTTGCAGTAGGTTATAGGACCGAATGCCTCGAATACAGACTTTATGTCGTCCTCTGTTAGATCCTGATGAATCGAGGCTATGTAGATGCGATTATAGTGTTTGCTCTCCTCTGTTATTTCGTCGATGACTGATTGTGCTTGTGGCATATTCGATGGCCTGCCGACAACCTGTTGATAGTTTTCAATAGAAATAGAGTGTCTCACTGTCCTTTAATGCAACTGTCGAAGCCTCTTCGAGGCTCTGGAACGTTATGATATCAAATCCAAGATTGCAATCATTCATTTCTATTACAGTACTTACTGCACACTAAAACTACAGCGAAAGCCATTGTAACTTCAAATATTTTCGCTTCGCACATTTCTTTACTATGATTTTGACTTTTCAAGCCAACACGAAAGTACAATCTTTTCAGTGGTCCTTATCTCGGAAAGTATTTGAAGCGTGCACAAAAAAAATGAGAAATACTTTAGCAAGCAATCAGATTTAATTCTGGCAAAAGTATGTCGATTCGCACGAAAAATGAAAATGGAACAATCTGTAATTTATGTTACATGCAGCACGAAACGGTTCATCGGAAACGATAAATCCTTCAGCGTACAAAAAAACTATAAGGAGTATCAAAATGAATAAATGCTTAATCTCCATCGAGAATACCAAGAGTGGTTTAAACCAAAAAAAAATTGCTTCGACACATTTAAGGATTCAACGTTCCCGAAAAGCCTTGAATCTACAAAACCAGAGAGAACTGAGAGCGCACTAAGCAATGGCATTATATTACTAATAAAACAAGAGAAAGGAAGAAGAGGACAGATGGAAAATTGAAGGTGGGAGTAAAGCGTTATTTTGAGAGGCTAAATAAAAATTTGCCGACCTCCGGCGAGACGATAGGATTGCACGGGGACGGGAAATTCGTTATATAGGTACGTCCCGCTACCTTGATGTTGCGTCCACCGATCATGACACCGTTCATCTGTTCCAGGGCGAGTTGAGCAGCTTCTGGTATCTCGTACTCGACGAATGCGAATCCTTTGTGCTTCTGCGTGACAGGATCCCAAGACATGTTGATGGATTTTATCGGGCCAAACGGTAGAAAGGCCTGTCTAATAGTGTCCTCCTTCAGCTCGAAGCTTATGCTTCCCACGTAAACCCTGTGTGAGAGAGAAGCGTTAGTTTCATTAAGAATAACAGAGAAACGTATCTCGCACGAAATTTCAAGGATAAGTACTCGTCCGTGATCCCAAAGACTTTATGACTTCAGTCTACGGCGGATGAAATTTTTCGCGCAACTTCCATGAGAGCACTAACGAGTAATCCGTAACGATTCCAGGTAGTCTTTTTCTCTTAATTTAAATCATTTGGACAAAAATTGACAATGATACGTGTATTATTATGAGCTCATTACCACGTGCAACATCTTACTTTACTGTCACTGATCAGAGTGACGTTATTAATAATACAGATACCATTGTCACGATATTCAGAACAAGATTAATGGTAACTGCCAATAGTATGGGTAATGTTAATGTTATACTACGTTATTATTATTATTAAAGGAAGCGGCAAGTCGCACGAGTTATTGAGTAAGACATGGTTACGAAAGAAGAGATTAAATTAAAAAAAAATAGAAGAAGATGAGGAACGATGGTTGACCAGTGGATATGTCCTGGATGATGTTAGAGGGTTGCTGGCTATAAGTAGGAGGACGTTGTGAAGAGATAAAGTGGTTCATATTCCATGAAGTATGTACAGTATATCCCATCCAAGCCTAGAGCATCGTAGGTAACAGGTAGTACTTTCTATGAGTTTCATGTTTTTCATTCCTTCGACATCTGGCAACAGTCAAGATGCTTTATCACTGTTCGGTGACTAAATTTTGAAGAAATTTTCGAAGATTCTTCGCTCTTGGACAACAGCAACGGTTCTACCTTGAATGAGACATATTGTACGTATACACTGGATCATTCAGTTCAAGAGTAAAAGACAGACTTAACAGTAACAATGCTCATATTACATATCAGAATCTCATGGGACGTGAGATACTGTGAAAAAGAACTGATAAGCATACCAACTGTTAATTCTGCCTGACATAATTTGACTTTGACAATCCAATAGAATCTGTGGATGGATGGGTTGGGTGGGTGTGGTGTCTAAGGCAAAGAACAAACAAACCTGCACATGAGGGCGAGAGCCTGCTGTCTCTGCACCTGATTCCGTTGACTAGCCATTTGCTGTAACACAAAGGACCATAGGCCTTCCATTGATATCCCGCCCCCTTACAGAAGACAAACTTCAAGTATCCTCTCGTCGCACAATAATGTTAATGATTCCCCGGAATGACAAAAAAAAAGGAAGCTCTTCTCCACCCGTTCGACAGAAACAATCGATTGTCATCGATTCCTCCAAATAATCTATCACCCATTGACAAGTTCCCACCCCCTGGCCTTCGATTGCGTCACACAAGGAAAGAATCGAAGAAGAATCGATGACTCGTGTGATAACCAGTTACATTAATGGAGAAAAAAAATTCATTCAGAGAATCATGCAAAAGAAGATATCCTCCCCATCACCACGTTGGTACAGCTCTGCTCCCGCCGACTATTGTTGGTGTTATTGTTGCACAACACTGTATAATATGACCGCGTTTTTGTTTCTGTTGTGTTCTGTGTCTCTCGTGTGTACTTATTGTTTATAGCCTACGCAACCATCTCTTCTTACGTATGATAGAAAATCAAGAAGGGGGGCTTGAGGGGGTCGGGTGGAGGGAATACGTATTGGATAAAAGTAGACGACTTTAACGATAATTAAGGCGAACATTAATGTATTATAATTGAGGATAGAAAACTATAATGCGTATCATTATAATAGGCTTCTTCCTTCTTGACAATATTGACACTAACCTGCACATTAGCAATAAAACTTGCTGCCGCAGGACCAACTTATTCTTCTGCGGGGAGAAAAAAAATCAACCGGTCAGAATATCTCATTTCTGGTTCCGTGAGACTGTCGATCGTTCTCTACGAGGCTTCTATGTGTGTCTATGTGTTCGCTCTTTCCCACTTTTAAGTCTTTTCTTTCTCTCTCTCTCTCTCTCTCTCTTTCTTTTTTCCAGCAACAAATACGTCGTGCACAAATTTAACACGGCGGGACGAGCTAAATTTGTCAGGACACGCCGAGCCACGATCTTTCGTTAACAGATTAAACAATATTTCCTCGTTGCCACTCTTTCTCTTGATCGACATTCAATGATCATCACAGTGCAATTATCAATTAGACTTGGTTAAACAAGTTGAGAGATTGGAAAGAGGGACAAAGAGAGAAAATAAAGGAAAACGTTTACTGCGTCACTATGCATTCCCATAGGATTACCATTGCCAAGAATACTCTTACAATTAAATGTAGAGCTTGGCAAAGTAAGACTTGAAAAATTCCACGATACTTGGAGTCAAAAGGTAAAACATGGAATTGCAGAGTAACCATGTAATCCGCATTAGTGATCAACGTCAAAGTTCATCCGTGTAGATTGATACCTGTTGCTGGTGGGCGAGGGTTTGTTTCATAAGGACCATCTTGATACTCTGTTCCATAGCGTATTTCTTGGCCCTGGTTACAGTGTCCTGTTGTTCAGAAGTGATCTTGGGAAGGCCGGCACCCAGGATCCCAGGCAAAGTAAGATACTTGGCACCGGGGCCTTTGAAAACAGACAAGACAAAGAGAAATATAAAAATTCAAGAATCACAATAAGCTCATAATCAAAGGCAAAGGATTCATTCGATCAGATCTTATCAGCTAAGAGTCCACGGTGCTGGAATCGACAATCGAGTAAGCTTCAACCGATGTGACTCTACAGACTTTCTTTTTATAATCAAGTCACATAGCAGTTTTATACATCATGTGTCAATGTGTAACTTATCTGATCATATTGTAATTAATAGAAGTAATAAAGTATTCGAACTCACCGGCAACAACCTGCCCCGTCTGATTGAGATCATATATGGGTCCAGGCAGAAACTCCGTGGCAATCCCTATAAAAGAATATCAAATTAATCCAATGAATCTTGCTGAGGATTCTACCACCGTGTTTACTTCCACCGTCGGATGGGTGTTTAGAGGGGCAGGGGGGTTATACAGGGTAATAAGATAAAGATGCAGAGAGAAAAGATAAGTTCCGTTCTTCCAGATTTCTCATCTGTACGAGGACTCGCGGGATATGAGACAACGGTGATGACGGTGGAAGCTTATATGGTGCCAACGATATAAGTGATAACACATTGCGATGAAGGAATGCTTTTGCGTGCTGTGGGAATCCCGTTTGTTTTTCTTTTCTTTTCTATCATTGATTAAAAAATCCATTGATTCGAATACACATGGGAATAGTATGTTGCTCATCTCTCTTTCTGTTTGAGACGAGTCAATGGGACAGATGAGGTATCTTTCGTATAGATTTATAGCAATGAATCTCTACGTTAATGAATATTTTTTAAGAATCAATAGGAGAGAAAGAGAGATGAAAGGGAGAAAGAAAAAATAAGGAAGTAACAGAAACAATGGGTAAAAAACGGGACGCAAGGAATTAATTTACAAGGACGTCGCGCGCAGAGCAGCTTCCGTATTTATCCAGGAACTTCCGCCAAACTGTAAGTTTAAACAAATTAAAAGTGTCAAAGACAGAGCAGCAACGGATGACAGTTGGAATGTTTATCGAGGAAGATTAGACAGAGAAAATATATGTGTGTATATATATACATACATACATACATACACACGTATGTATGTATGTATGTGTGTATATATATATATATATATATAAAACCCATTTTGACAATGAGGGTCCGTGTTATCGAGTGGCCATTGAAGAGGACATTTGCAAATAAAGAAGTGAAAGTAGCTGCAGAAGAATTATATCCAAGACGATGAGTATCGATGGTATCAGTCAGTAACTTCTTCGAGAGCACGAACGTACGTATAACGTAGAATAAAAGCGAGCGAAGTATTATAATCTATAATAGAGATACGTCGAGCCGGCGCGCTCTTATCCTACAACTAGAATTCAGTGGGAGCGTGACCAATTCGTAGGGCTTAGGACATTCTGAAACAGAAATCAGAACACGTTTTGGTATTCGTTGAGATTTCTCTGTTCCTTTTATCTTTCTGGATTAAGAATCGCACGTGGTTTAAAACGAAGGGCCACGAAAGAGCGAGTAGACGGTTATTTCATGGATCACATGGGAGGACAGTAGAGCCTTGGAGAATCTTTTAGATATTCTGGAGAAAATTGAAAGAAAGAAAAAAAAATAATAAGAATATAAAAAGAATAAAAATTAAAAAATAATTCATATTACTAGTGGTCCATTGAAGGTACAATTCTTGTAGAGGATTTAGGTATCATTTTAGAATCTTGCTACTGTCATTGTATTCTTAACGGTACCACTTATCGAAGCAGAGTATCTCAAAGTAACGTAGAGCAATGGATTTGATTATAGTAATTCTTTTTTATTTTTCTCGTGTTCTTTATCAAGAGGTTTTGGTATCAAGAACGGCTAACCGTGCTTTCAAAGCCGAGCAATGAAGATAGCACGCGTAAATTATCCTGCGAGACTGAGGCGACGCAGAAATCTGTAAGCACAAAGCAAAGGAGAACACTCTCAGTGCGTTTTTCGTTCGTTTCTGCGCCAATTCTTTAGGTGCTGCCTCATCCAACCTAGCCGAGATGTTTTCAATGAACGACTAAACCCTGCCACGCTAACGCAACAGCAATGGCGATAGGCGTTTTCTTCAAGATATTTTTGTTATCAATTCATCGATGGGCCTAACTTTTGTCCCATATATTTATCATTTGTATTTCTTATAGCCATTGCCAAATAATTGCTAGAAATCATAAAACACGTCACGCATCGCCACTGCCTTTTCTAAGTACGAGTCTCTTATGTATGAATTTCTGCATTTGTGGTCCTGTGGATGAATTTGATTTTGTGAAATGAATGATGAACAAAAAAGATATAAACTTGTTATAGGTTAAGGAGACTCGTAATTAGAAGGACTGGAAAGAATGTTGCTACCCTATTGTTGAATATGCTGACCTATCTAAAGAGAGACGCGCCATCGCGAGTACTTGGAGTACTCAACGAGTTACATAGACGCCATTGTGCGTGTCAGTGGGAGCTTTTTTGAAAACTCAGATCTGTTTTTCTGTTTCAAGGTTATTGTAGCGTTTTCTCTTTCATTGTTTGGCGCACGCTCATGATCGCAGCTCAGTCGAAGGCCAGAGATTCTGTACTGTCTCTCTCTCCGCTGTAACATCTCAGAACAGAAGGACAACCATACATTAGTTTTATTCAGGGCCAACGGTCGCCTAGAGTAACCCTAACCATATGTAAGTACAGTCCAAGATACTGCACACAGTTATTCTGTTTCTCTCACACACACTCTCTCACTCTCTATGATTGCTTCCCTAGCTATTCATGTTACAGAGATCAATGGTTCAACTTTTGTCACATCGCTCTTAATGCCTGCTTTCCTTTGTTACATTATATTAACGCCCTCCTGCAATCTTTCCAGGTTTACTGCTCTTAGTTTTTCTCTCTTTTTTTTTAACGTATCTTTAGTCACTCTCACACTTTCTCTTGGTCTGTTCGTTAGTTTGTCCGTCTGTCTGTATGCTCTATTTTGATAGAGCCTTCTTAAGGTTAACGCATAAATATGTTTGATCATATGGCAGCTTGCATTAGCAATGTACCTTCAACTCGGGCCTTCTTGATTGGAGGTTCCACATCATTTTGAGCTGTCGGTGCCTGAAAATA
The DNA here is from genome assembly GCA_031001745.1 of Hartigia nigra. Taxonomy (NCBI): domain Eukaryota; kingdom Metazoa; phylum Arthropoda; class Insecta; order Hymenoptera; family Cephidae; genus Hartigia; species Hartigia nigra. Next base: position 293,156 of record JARPRG010000495.1, on the reverse strand, counting down.
ATCAATATTCTGTGATGACGTTAGTTTAATAAATCAGAATGAAGTAAAAACTATCTATATCACAATCAAAAAGACTTATAATATTATTTCAATTAATTCTTCATCATTGGAGTATGTATTTCGGAGCAACAATAACCATTTGAATAAGAGCTCTACAGGTAAATGCAACATCTCTCTGATCAACTAATCAAGATTAATAGATACCTTGGAATCAATCGAAAGACTTGTTATTTTCTTTAAGAAAAGCCGAAGATAAATGGTGAGCTGAAGTGCATGTATGCCAAAGTAATAAATCAGTGGAAAATCAATAACATTTCTATAAAAAATAACAGCTTATCATAAAAGATGCGGCTCACACTGTCCTCATATATAAATAACAAACAGACAGAATTACATTTTCATAAGATAAACTGAAATAAACTTAAGAAAAGAGTCTTTTAAGCCGAGGAGGAAGCGCCAAGTATTAACGTCGGAGCATTTTTCGGCAGCCATAATGGAATTGCCTAGACTATTCGTACTCTCTCTCTTCGAAAAATCCAACATATTAATGAAAACTACACATGTATATATACTCACCATTGTTACTGTCCCGTTCATTATTTCCTGAAAGACCGTCTGATTTACACAAATCGGTTTATATACACTGAAATTATAGAAAATCCTACAAGACCACAAACAGACTAACAGCTTGAGCTACTCTCTTCTCGTATTCGGAAGTTGCGCAATACGTTGCGCGTGGTTGCGCCGACTACTTCTACCCATTTTAAAATCTATTATTTTTTTCTAGCACGAGTAACCTATTATGAATAAAATAAATATCTTTTTCAAATATATTACAATTATTTCTTGACGTGTCTATTTTTTTTATATTCTCATTAAATGCCGGTGCATACATTTTTTACTTAAATTTAAGAAGTTTATTTGATTGTCGTAGTCACTCGAGGAGACTGTCAAGCGGCATGCTTTAGTAGGTTAGATATTCGTTACTGCCGATCAGCTGTTTTCGTAGCAGAATATTCTTGCAATTATGGAAATCGATGGTTTTCAAGTACGAATTATTAGCGAGGAGAAGGTCTGAATTATGCACATTAATAATATTCTAATTACAAAGTGTATACTGCATGTTATATTGAAGATTATTGATCATTGAATATTAATCTGCAGATTGCTACACATAGTACACATTCAATATATTCATAATAATATATTAGTAATCGCTTTATTTATTCCTGAATGTAGTAATAAATACCATATAGTATTCTTTGTACTCTTTCTTGATATAATTCTCTCTCTCTCTCTCTCTCTCTCTTGATATACCTAATGACTGGTGGATCTTTCTTCAGGGTAAAGGATTATTCGCATTACGCCTTTACAAAGAAGGTGATGTGATATTTGAAGAGAAGCCGATAATTTGTTGTCAATTTTCTTGGAATGCTATGTATCGCTACCTAGCTTGTGACAACTGTATGCGGCCTTTGGAAACTGCAGAAGAAAATGCACGACGACTGACTATGAAACCTGATATTATTTTACCTCATATGGAATGTTGTGAGACGAATAAAGAGTTGATTGTAGAGTGTCCTGCTTGTGGTGTTAAGTATTGCTGTACCGAGTGCCAGAATGAGGCTTTTCAAAGGTACGTAAATGGCTGAACACAGTATATGTTCGATATTAAGTAATATTTTATTAAAGGTACCACAGGACTCTTTGTCTTCAATCGAAGGAAAAGAACGAGCAGCATCCTTTAGTTCAACTAAATGAAACTTGGAAGCAGATGCACTATCCTCCAGAAACTGCAACAATAATGCTTCTAGCAAGGATGGTTGCTTCCATAAATCAAGCAACGGATAAAGGCGCTGCTGTTTCTACTTTCTCACAGTTCTGTCATCGTACAGTTAACGACACACAAGAGATTGCTCACAATCTTCTTGGAGAGAAATTTGTAGGGCAGATAGACGTTCTGCGTCAGATGATGCAAAATGCTCTGAATAGCGAGTATATTCCACAGGTAATAAATTTCACACGATAAATCCAATAAGAATTTACAACAACTTTCTTACACAGTGGTTTACACCGGACGGTTTTCGAAGCCTTCTGGCATTGGTCGGCACGAATGGTCAAGGAATTGGCACAAGTTCCTTTAGTCGCTGGGTGAAGAACGTTTCTGCCTTAGAGTTGCCCAAGGATGAAAGAATTCAAGTAGACAAGCTGATCGATAGGCTGTACGATGACATGGAAGAAGGTATTTATCAAAAGCTAATACCTAATACAATTGTTTCTTCTGATCAGACACATGTGCATTACAAATAATCATTTCTTCAAGTGGTTGGATCGTTCCTGAACAACGAAGGTTCTGGTCTCTACATTCTACAATCAGCTGTGAATCACAGCTGTGTTCCAAATGCTATTGTAGAATTCCCATATTCTAACAGTACTTTGGTGCTCAAGGCTACTCGCGATATCCACCCTGAAGAGGAAATCTGTATTGGATACCTGGACGAGTGTGCTTTGGAGCGAAGTCGACACTCTCGCCAGAAAGCTCTGAGTTCTCTATACTTATTTGTCTGTCGCTGCGACAAGTGTTTGTCGCAAGTTAATGATCCTGACGTCACATCCGATGACGACGATATGTCCGATTAGGCTATCAGACTCATGCAATGAACTTTTTTCCTGGGAGTATTTTTTATTCTACAACTGGCGGTTTAAATAGCATGGACTACAACTTAATATTTAAATCGATGGGAAATTCATATCGTATAAAAATCTTAGGATTGAAACGATTTTGATAGAAGATTTTAATTTTTCTCGATACTAATTAATCATGATGTAATGAGGGTACTGCTAATGATTTATCAATTAAGATTCGAATCTTTCAAAGGTTAAGATTCCGTGAAAATGGCTACGCTTCGAAGGAAGTCAAACTTGAACATTATTTAGTCTGTTCTTGAAGGATTGTATTATTATCAGAAACGAATGGCAAGAATGTGTAGCATACAAATACTTAATGTGTATCTTCTGCCATTAACCGTGTCCCCATATGTTACAAAGAACCATTAAACCATGTGTGAAAACGTCGTATAATCCGGAAAGTACGTTTTCAATAATCCTCTTGCAATAATAACATTATCGTATTGAACAAGATAATCCTAGCTTTTTCAATATACTAATAATAACGATGCCATAAGTATACAACAAATCATTAATAATCAAGTACCGTTTCATGGGCATTATAAAAGTAACGACTGTTTAAACAATTCCAGAATGGATAGCATGCCCAATGTATTTGTAGAATCCTGGTGTTATGGAATATTTAACAAAATCATAAATCCTAATTAAACTTTTAGGAGTGTCAACTTATTCACTGGTTGGATCTTGCTGAGAATCTTTTGTCAGAACTTTTGAAAGCAGGCTTTCTGGAAATTACAAATCTTACAAAGGACATTTTTCTAAAGGTTCATGCAATACTCGAACCAATTATATAGCCATTGGGATGATTGACTTGAAAAACTATGTGAACAATCAGAGAAAATTATTTATCGGTATAAATTCTAATGATTCATTAATTTTATTAGAACATGCTTCATATATATTTTGCAGAGTACTTCTTTAATTTTATACTTATTAAGTTTATTCGTGACCTTACCTCTAGGAAAGTGGTTGTTTGTACGTTCTCAAAGTTCATTCACTGACAATGACTCATCTATCATAATCTGTATTAACATGCTTTAGGTAAGAGCAAGACTGAATAATATTTGGCTATACAGATTTATGAGTTCATTTCAAATGGACGTATTGCAGCTTGGAAAAATATTCTTAATCGGCTGCAGATTACATCTTTCTTTAAGTGGAATCGTAATTCGCAAGGGATTGATGGATCGTTTAAAATATGATTAGAATGGTAATCGAAGGGAGTTGTATAATTTGATCTTGAGAGATACGGATCATGTGTGATATCGTAGTAATCGTGTCCGTGTGGCATTTTTATACGTGATTTGTTTGTACGTGACGATGGAAAATATATACTATATTTCATATGTAATTAACAGTTATTATTTTTCTGTATTTCATATATTGGAGTATGAATTGTGTGTACATACAGTAGAAAATAGTTGAAAAGTTTTCCGCCTAAGGGTGGCAGCACCTTCTAGTTAGCATTTACGACGAGTTGGTAATAGTTTCTTGGAGATGACGCCACGCGTAATGTAATTTTTGGTGGCATTTTAAGCACGTGTTATTATTTTAACGCATTTCAATGAGTTCTGATGAGAAAATGCAGTCGGACGAGGAGGAAGTTGAAGAAAAACCAATAAATTTTCATGAATTGGAATTGGATGATCGAATCCTTAAGGTATATAACATAAGTCTTTTAGTTTGGTAGGTTATTTTCTCATATGAGCTTTTGTTATTATACACACTTGTTGTAGTTTGTTAATTTAGAAATTATTGATTTACCTAATAATAATGTTGCTCTTACGTATGTTTAGGCTATAGCGAAACTGGGCTGGTTGGAACCCACGCTCATTCAAGAGAAAACAATTCCGTTACTTCTCGAAGGAAAGGATATTCTTATAAGAGCCAGAACTGGGTCGGGCAAGACTGCAGCCTTTGCTATTCCACTTATACAGAAAATTTTAACTGGAAAACAAGCACAATCTATACAGGAAGTGAAGGGCTTAATTTTAGCACCGAGCAAAGAACTTTGTAAACAAATTCACGAGGTTCTGATTAGCTTAACAGTCAAATGTTCACGAGAAGTGAAAAGTTTGGACATAAGTCCGCAGGTTGATCTCAGTGTACAAAAGCCGCTTCTTGCTGAAAAGCCAGATATAATTGTTGCAACGCCAGGTAGAGCGTTGCAGCATTTAAAAGCAGGAAACGTTAAATTGAAAAATTCTCTGGAAACACTTGTTATAGATGAAGCTGATTTGGTGATTATTTTTTTTATTTTAATGGAATTTCACTTCAATTAATTTGTTTATTGTCATCTCTGACTGTTTGCAGATTTTCTCTTTTGGATACGAAGAAGAAATAAAGAATGTTCTTCCATTTTTACCAACTGTTTATCAAGCAGCTCTTGCTTCGGCAACTCTATCCGATGAAGTTTTAGCCTTGAAAAAATTAATCCTACACAATCCAGCTATCTTAAAACTAGAAGAGCCTCCGTTGGCTCCTCCATCACAGCTTGCCCATTATACATTAGCTGCCGAAGAGAATGACAAAGCTGCAATCTTATACGCACTTCTAAAGTTACATTTAATCAGGTAAACATAATTGTAATGAGTTCTATGAATTTTTATATAACAACTTATTATTTAATTATAGGGGAAAGAGCATAATATTTGTTAATACCGTAGACAGGTGTTATAAGCTTAAATTATTTCTGGAACAATTCGGCATTCCTACTTGTGTTCTAAATTCTGAATTACCGGCTGTCTCAAGATGTAGAGCTGTAACACAATTTAACAGTGGTACCTATGACATAATTATAGCGTCCGACGAGAAGGCGCTGGAGGAGGTATTGTAAATGAATATTAGATACTTGCAAAAGTAATGGCAGCACAATTGACTCTGTTAATTATTTTCCAGCCTCACGTGGTCAAACAAAAAAAGTCAAAGCGCAGGAAAGACAAGGAGTCAGGCGTAGCACGTGGAATAGATTTCCAATTTGTATCCAACGTTATAAATTTTGACTTTCCCTTGGACGTAAATTCGTACGTTCATCGCGCTGGCAGAACGGCACGTGGAAAAAATCAAGGAACAGCTTTGAGTTTCATAGCAATGAGAGAAAGGACATTGATGGATGAGGTGGAGAATGAATTAAAGCAAAGTTATGGAAGGGAGTCATTATTTAGAACTTATCAGTTTAAATTGGAAGAAGTCGAAGGATTTCGGTAATTTGATTTCTAAACGTTTCTGTGCAAACAAAATGTTACGGAGTAATAAGGTAATTGTGATTTTTCCAAGGTATCGAGCAAAAGATGCTTGGAAAGCTGTGACTAGGATAGCTGTTCGAGAAGCTAGACTGAAGGAAATTAAACAAGAAGTTCTTAATTGTGAAAAGTTAAAGGGTTACTTCGAAGACAATCCTAGGGATTTACAATCACTTCGACAAGACAAGGCCCTTCATACTGTGAGACAGCAGCCTCATCTTAAGGATGTACCGGAGTACATTGTACCAGCTTCGTTGAAGCGATTAGCAGGCATTGGAAAGCGAAAACGGAAATTTAACAGGGAAGCTGCATCAGCGGCAGCAAGTGGGACGAAATTGAAGCAGCAGGCTAGAATGTCCAATCCTTTGATAAGTCTCAGTATATCAAAAAAGAAAAAGATAAAATAAATGTTTGAAAATCATTGTATTTCTATGTGAAACATTTTTATATTCTTAAAGAAAAATAATATGATATGGAAATGATTGATCGAACGAGTATATACGTTGCTCGTGAGATTTTTATTAAAACTGTTAATTACCATTGCGTAAAAATAAATGTATACAGTTAAGTATGTTTAAGTAAAAAATTAAGATTTTGTTGTTCTCCGGGGCTTGAACTTTCCTCGGATGGCATCGTTCAATCCTTCCCGATTCCTGGCCAGTTCGATGGCATAAAATTGTATTCTTGAAGTCAGGATACTATTCTGTTCTGAATAATCTCCACTGCAGTCTAATCTTAGAAGGGTACCAAAACTGTAATCCTCGACAATATCTTTGTACTGCTCGCAAAACGGTCTCCATTTATTTTTGCCCTCTGGTGACTTCAATTCATTCTCATCTATATGATCTACTTTGAGATCGGGAAAGACCTCACGAAACTGTTTATAAATCTGATCATCGTGTGGTGTCAGTCTTAAGAGTTTTGGATCCACTGAGCACAAAATCTAAATAATAAGACATGGGTATCATAAGCAACTGTTCAATTTATATTTATCAAAATATAAAAACTTACATTGAAGTAAATTTCAGCATGTTCCCAGGCTTTCATTGCCCACATGGCTTCCACCGTAGCCTATAAATACATAATTACACATTATTGCCATGTACTTGAAATTAAGATAATAATAATCCTTACATCATTCTCAAACTCCTCGGCAGGCCTAGACAAAACACTGGATCCAGCAAGAAGTTGATCCGCTGTCTGAAATAATATAGATATTTAACTGCATGATATGTTATTAATATTATAATCAATTATTGCATTATGTTCAGGTTAAGCTAAACTACTATAGTATGTTCAGGTTACATTAACCACTTCAAAGTTGTTTATTATAAATGAATGATCAATCTGAGCATCATTTTAATCTGATACAAATGATTATAAGCTATTATAGTCAGTTGTTTACATACCACGTTACCAATTTGTGCCATTTCAAAAATAGTTCAATAATTAATGATTTTACGCCTTGTATATTATTCTCAGTTTCTGTAAAATGAGCATATGGATCATTGGTGGGGGGTAGAAAAGCGATGAGTAGGGGAATCCGCCATTTTTCATTATAACAAAAGAAAACAAAGTGAACATGCGTATCACTATGAATCTGTATATTTTTAAATAATTATACAAGTAGTAAAGTGTAATGTAACACTTGAAACTCCTTAAAATGTATTTCAAAAAAAGTTTCTTTTCTACCAAGCATCTATAACGCAATGACGTACAGTCCAATCAAAAGCCTAACCTTAATCATTCATTCTTGTTTAATGTAATATGTAAGAGCGCACAATTTAATAAAACAAAATCGAATCTAATACGTGCCGACGATCAAGGAGTATCAGGTATATCAAAATATAATGAGAAATAAAAGACAAGATTCTTTTAAGTAATAAATTTGAAAAAGCCGCTAGTGCAGAAGAAAACAGCCATCGTTCGCATAGCTTCGTGCTTATTCGTAAATCCCCGAGGAGTCCCGAGTGAAACAAGTGTCTGTATACAAGATGGCGGACCCCGGCGGCTGTGTGGTGAAAATCGCGAGGGTCTCGTGCGTCCCGTAGAAGAGTTCCTAAAGAATCCGCTACGGAAGCGGTCCGGGTCAAATATCTGCTACAAGGAAATAACCTGGCGGGTTTATAAAGTGGAGTTTAAAAGTTGGTGATCCAACAATGTGACGGAAAGTGTGTGTGAGAAATCATCGAGGATCACGAAGACCTTAGGCGAGGTCGAGTGTCCGAAGAAGTCGAGTGACCACTGGAGTGAATTTGTTGGAGGGTGACCGTGGAAGAAGTTGCTGATCGTGAGGAAGAGTAGCAACGAGGAGGAGGAGGAAGAGGAGGAAGAAGGACGAAGAAGAGTATAAGAAGAAGCACAATAAGGAAGAAGAGGAGGAGCAAATGCGACGAGCTGCTGGTGGAGGTCACTCTCGAGCGTCACCTAGTGCAGGTCTTGTACGTCCCAGGAATCCTGGTGGCGTTGCGATCGTCATTCTCGTGTAGTTCCTTGCCGAGTGATACGTCGTACCATTGTGAAAGGAACTTGTAGAAGGTCCTCGTCGTGAACAGTGTCTTACCATTAACCTATTCCTGCGTCTATACCTTACAGCACAATCAGGATCCTCATCATCCTTAGAGAAGTCTCTCTTCCTTTTCTAACCCTGCTTCTATCTCCTTTCTACAAGCGTATACAGTGTCTCTCTTTTTCTCTCACTCTGTCTCGCTCAGGAATATACGTACACTCGCACGTATACTCTCTCGTACGTCCGCACCAGTGCCGGCTGGCTGGCTGGTTAGCTGGCTAACTAGCTGGCTGGCTGGCTAGCTGATTCCCCTCGGGCCCGCTCTCCCCAGCTGCCTCCTCTTCCTCCTCTTCCTCTTCCTCCGTAACCTCCTCCTCCTCGGAGTGTTCCCCTCCGACGAGGAGGACTAGGAGACCCAGTCAGTCCCCTCTGGCATCCTCGTCATACCCAGAAAGTGAGACACGCGCGTCACTCCCAGCGACTGCACGACGAGGAAGACGGCGACGTCAGTGACTGAGAAAGACGTCAACAACGATGGAGCCAAGGGAACGTTATCACGAGCTTTGCAGGCTCTGCGCCTCCTACGACGCCGTCAAGATGAACATATTCGGCCAGGAAGGGAAAAATCGTCAACTCGTCGACAAGATACAGACTTGTCTGCCCTTCAAGGTTAGCTTATACGTTGTAAGACCTTAATTATTGCTTCATCGTAATTAAACTATGGCGACGACGATGGCGTCGCTTTTACTCCATGTATTCCTCTTCCTCAAACCTCATGCATACATCTCTTTTTTTTATTCCTAGGAATAAGATTATCTCCTCGCAACTCCTGGTACCCTTCTAATATACTGTATGTGCAGTAAGACTTTTCTATTAGTGCTGCTTATCTCTCATAAGAGTGGCCCTTGACATGGAACTTTCGAATTCTACAACGTCCACGCGACCGACGTTCGAGGACGTTTCCATCGGCGAACGCCACTTGTGCTGCTGATGCCTACTTAATACTTCTACTCACTCTCTCTCCGGTTACCCGCTTGCTTTTCATCACTTACTTACTTGGGTGAGCTAGCTGGCCTTGCTAAGGGGATTGCGACTCTCGCCAGACGACATTTTGTGCGCTCCACGACTGTCGTGAGAAACGTCCTCGAGCACGTTCTCGGCTTCCTTGAGAATAATGTATACTCAATGCCCTTATGGAGGCCGTGAATTTCTTAAGGTTTATGTCTACCTTCTTGTAGACTTATTATCATTCATCTACAATCATCCTATTCCTAATGGAAGCTATCTCTATTTACATTCTCTGGTCAATTGTTTCGATTTCATCAGTAGAATTATTATTACTGTAATATCGAATCTCTCTGTTACTCTTTACACACTGGTACTTTGTTGTAACAAAGTAATGTTTAAGAAGTCTCATCTGCAACTTGTAATATCCATTAATGCTAAAGAGTTATTATGAAATACCAATGGTGACCACGTTGCATGCCTAGCACGTGTACCTATAAGCATACAGGACAGAAGGCGTGTGCGCGTTACCGGCCTTGCTCTTACTTGCATCCCAACCTCGAAATCCTGGAGGGTTGAACGCATGCGAACTGAGTACATTGTTAAGGGTCCTACAATATTCCAATGCGTAATAACACATGGTGCAGGGTGGCAGTAGCATTGCGATACGATACATAATGTTGAGTAAATTTTTGTACAGATAAAATTAGTTGAGTTCTGGGTTCTAGCGTGTCAGGGTTTACCGAGGAGTGTATTCCGATACTTGACCGTACTTCTGGAACACCTGGTACATGTAACACGAAACTCATCCTGATGGCGATGGTCTTTGTCCCATGGACATGTCCTGAAGTCACCCTCGTCTTTCATTTCCTCCTTGTATTATCTGACTTAACCAGGATATCCTGGAATCCGTTGAGGAGCTCACTTCAGACTTCTACATCTTCTTTCTTCTTCTAGGAAAGTCGTGTGATCGGCTTGGTGCGTCCCTGTACTGATCCTGAGCTTCCCACAGGCCTCTAACCCTGACCGCTACTTTTCCTGGGCCTACTCCACCAGACCCTTCCTGCCTGTTCTCTTTCATGCGTGCATTCCTCATCTCTCTCTCTCTCTCTCTAGCGTTCTCTCTCTCTCTCTCTCTCTCTCTCTCTCTCTCTCTCTCTCTCGTGTTTCTTGGCTGCCGAAGCCGGCCAAAATTACCCAGGTTAACAGACGATCCACGTCCCTGCTGGGCGTCCAAAGAATTCCCCGGGTGGTTAGCCGTACGAAAGACCACGAGTCTTGCCGAGTATAGCCGACCTAGGGGTACGACCTGGGGAGAACGCCACCTTCTAAATTGAACCCCTCAGGATTACGTTCTGTCCCAAGAACAAGAGTCATGATTTATGAGAGGGTCACCCGTTATGTAGACCCACTGACGGGGGTCTCCGTTCATACGATACTCGTTAAAATTTCCTAAAGGTTATTCGATCTTAGATCTCGTCGGTAACAATTTTCACCGTGTTATTTGAACACCCGTTGCATAAGTTCTTCGACGGCGACGACATCAGCTCGTCCGGGAGAAGGAGGTCTCTTTATCTGGCGATAGGGCGTTCCGGGGCCAACCGGAGACCCACGTTGAGCCACATGCCGGGTGCGGTTGCTCGCCTGCTACGCGAAGTCGATGTGGCTGCTTGTCCATGGCTTGGTGTTTCCCCTCTTGTACGCTTCTGTGTCTGTGTGTCCGACTTGTCCCTTGCCTCATTCTCCTCCTCGGCTACTTGCCATCTCCACCACTCCCTGCTGTCTGTCCCATCACCGTCACGACCGCCATCACCATGGCCGCCACTTCCAGCAGCAGCAGCGCTTCCAGCCGTTTCCTCCTTTATAACATCTGCCTTCTTCTCCCTACCTCTTGTTCCTACGTTACTATTGCTTACTTCCATGTTCCCTAATGGATCTCACTAACGTAGCCATCTGGACACCTTTCACTGGTTCATCATCGTCTCCTGGTACTATGACGCTTTAGTTTACCTGATATTGAACAGCTAATTGATTATTCCTTTTGTTTCGAATTTTCCCATTCACGTTGACAATACTTGTTTCCATAGAACGAATCATTCATCTGCATCTTATAATTTTCAGATTGATCATCATCATCTCCTGATTCCGTCTTATCTTCTGAACCACGTTAGTTTCTTGGCCGACTCGTCGGTATATCCTTCTCCCGTCTCTCTTGGCTCTTCCTGACGGATCTTTCTCTTTCTCTCTCTCTATCTGTCTCTGTCTCTCCTACTCCGTCTTCCGTTCCTCCAGAGTTACATTATCGTCCCCACCGGAGACGTCATAACCTCTCTCTCTTTTTCTCTCCCGATCACTGGACTTCTGTAGTCTCATTCCACTTCTCTCCCTACTCCTCTTCTCTCTACCTTCGACCTCTCCCTCTCTCTCTCTCTCTCTCTCTCTCGCTCTCGCTCTAGAGTCTCTTGTAGAGAGAATCTCTTACCCGCAGACTACAGCAGGCACTACCCATCTGCCTACATGGCTCTCCTGATCGGCCGACTGGCCGACTACCTGCCGCTTTACTATCCTGACTGACTTGCTCCTGGATCTGCCTGTATCTTCTTGATCCTCTACGTTACTTCTTAACCAGCTTCCCTGCTTCCTTGCTCCTACTTGGTCTGCCTACTCAAATAACTGTTCGTACATGTCCTACTCTTATTCCCATATCCTTTGAAGCAGGGTATCGTCTTTAAGATTCCCTCACACAAAAATACTTCTTCAGAGATACTAAGCTGTCCGGCATTCATCAATCATTCATTCGAGTTTCATATTAGTCTTGCTATATTGGAACAGATCGATCAGTAATCAATACTCTATGAAAATCATACTTCTAGAAGAAATATATTGGAGGACATCAGTCAAATCCTTGTTAGCTTTAGTTCCATGGCGTTGTCAAGCCTCGGATAAAATAGTAGGAGGATTGGAAGCAAAATTGATTTGATTGAACCATCGATT
>JARPRG010000495.1:254216-280618 GCA_031001745.1 Hartigia nigra | reverse complement strand
CGAAGATGCAGGCGTTTCGAGCGATACACAATTATAATTAGATTTTATCAACAGTATAAACAGGAGAGATAATGAAAGGAGATATAAAAAAAGAAGAAGGAGATTGAGAGGTGCCAGTTACTGTAATTTTGTTATTGAATTTTATTTGTAATTATACCTATACCAATCTTCATTGTTTTATTGTCAATATTATTATTGTTACACATCTGTCTCGCTCTCTTTCTCTTACGCAATTACACAATCTGAATGACCCAACGTTTAAAATCATCATTAAATGCATTAACCTTGCGATACCAGGAGGAGACTTTTGCAGTGTGTCTTGCAGATGCATCAACGGTGTTCCGTTTAAACGCAGCCGACGCTCTTGACACAATTTCAGAGAATGCAAGTCGCAAAAGAGACAAGGCTGACGAGAGAAAAACAAAAGGAATAACAGAATTACATAGAGGAGGAACGATTGCTTTCGATCCAATCGCATTTTAACTCTACACTCGTATAGCGAGTCAACTGTTGGAGTTGACACCACACCCAGTAGAAGTCTGGTGCATTAATTCCAAAGTGTGACAAGACTCCAGGGACACCCAGTAGATCAGAGACAACGCGTAACTCTTGGATCTTTATATATAACGGTACCAATACCGAGAGAGAAGGATATATGATGTGGCTCTGTCTCGGAGTCTATTCTAGCTCCAGTTTATTATTTTGAACACCCTGTAGATCATATGAGTCATCCCATTCAAGTACACGCACCTTGACCTATATAGTAAATAGTAGAGTATTACTTTCTCTATTACGTCTCGGTATCAATGGAATCGTGTATGCTACACTGTACCACTTTCACTTTTATTACGCTGCACTCCAGCTTGTATTTTCTGTCGCTTTCATGCGTAATTTACAAGTGCATATGCTATGCAGGCTGATCTATGTGCCACTGGTGATAACCGAGTGAATTTCTGGATTAATCAATAAAATAATATTACTTCTATTATTACAGATAGCGGAGGACGACCGTTTGCCAAAGTGTTTATGCTACCGGTGCATGTACAATCTGGAAAATTTTTATGACTTCAGAACTGCATGTGTCAATGCGGTGGCATTGTTGGAAAGATGTTTACCCTCCGGTGATACGGTAAGAGAATTACATTTGTTTAATTGTTCTGTGTTCTATCGTGTTTATTATGTTAAGATTTTACTTGCTAGTCTTGTTGCTTTCTCGTAGCTAGAGTTTCTTTTTGCGTTTTTAATAGTTTTGTATCCGTTTGTCATTTAGAGTAACAATGGAGCGCAGACTCATATGGATCAGTATACAGAGCTGCGCTCTGAACTTCTCAAAGAGAAGGAAAATATGCCTATACTCATTCCTGAAGCCCCCATAGTCAATCCCAATGCAGCACTGGGCACGCCACCAAGACTGAATTCTGATGGTGAAGCGGATCATGAGATTGAAGAGATACTTGATCAGAGTGGCACCGATGAAGGTACACATCCTGGAGTTCATCTTATGTAGTGACTCACCATCGGAAGATACGTAACTTCCAGAGAATATGATTGAACGCTTTGAATTTTTATTTCAGGTCAAGACGAGCACGAGGATCCTAAATCGGACGAGTATGAAATGGATATGGAAACGAATCCAAGTGATTTCCTGGAGATGACGTCCATCGTCACTGACGACGTCGAGGACATACGATCTCTTCCTATGCCACTTGAGAAACAAGACACCAATGTTTTCCAGCACACGTCGGAGCAGCACGAAGTCTACGTCTGTTCTTTGTGCAACAAAGCCTTCAGCTCGAAAGGGCATCTCTCCTTGCACGCTAGGATCCACGTGGGTGCTGGTGATGTAATCGGTGAAAAAGTTATCACTGACGATCACACTTCCTACAAGAGACCTTATCAGTGCGACCTCTGCAATAAGTCGTACTCGACGGCAAAGCACAGATGGGGACACGTCTCCACGACGCATAGGTTTGTAGTTTTACTTTACTTTGATCTTTTAAAGAAATTAAAAGAACAATTTTTCATTTAATTTCTACCTTGTTCCTTCGTTCACTAGGGGTCATCCAGCTGTTACGTGCAGATACTGTTCTCGAATCTACTCGACGAGAACGAACCTGGAGGAACACATAAAGTCTCGTCATGCGGGCTTACCACCGCCTCCGGAATTACCACTTCCCTACGTTCAACCTGACAACAGGTTCCAGTGCAAGACATGCCCAAAGATGTACACCAACATCACCGATCTGAATAAGCACAGTCGAGTCTGTCTCGGCGAGAGACGTAGAGAACTACCGAACAAGATTTCGGTTCAGAAGAGTAAGAGTCTTGTAGACACGTCGGATCTATCTAGTATGGACTCCGATGACGAGAGTAAGGACTATCGGGATGCCGAAGCGAAACTCGCCAAGAATCCCCAGCTGACTATACTTAAGCAGGCGCTGATCAAGGGCGACAGCCTTAAGCGGGATTACGAGGACAAAAATAGAATTGGCTCGAAACCTAAAAAGGTTGCGAGGACAGGTACTTGATTAACGAAAGCTTATTAATTAATTAAGCAATTCAAATCGAATGTTTGTATCATTAAATTCTTACAGACAGCAGTGAAACCGATGCCCAGAAGAGGTGGTACTGTGAAACCTGCCCGCAGAATTTTACGTCGGTGGAGCATTTGAAGGAACACGAAATGACCCACGACGTGGATAAACCCTACATCTGCATCCTCTGCGAGAAGGACTTCGTTCTGAAATCTTCTCTCAGTAGACACATTTTATCCTCTCACGGAGTCGATCCTTGTCCAATAGTCGAAAGTGATAAGTGTCTTAAGAAAACAGTGGCTAATATGCAAATGCGTAATAAACAGGCACAGATCATCTGCAACGAGTCCAAGTTAACCAAAGAAGCATCCCAATCTCCATTTTCGCCAGAGGTCAGTTTAGTCGCTTGTCAATTTTAATATATCGTTAAAACGCATTAACCATCCTAATGATAATCCTTAAATATTTCTACCAATTGTTTCATAGATGAATATGGATAACGACGAGGAGGATCGTGAGAGCGGCCACGAGAATATGATTGAAATCGAGACTGTGTTTGTCTGTGAAATATGCACAAGGGATTTCAATGATCGTGCGTCATTGTGGTTACACATCAGAGCGACGCACAAAGAATTTGCAGCGTTTGCTTGTGGAGTCTGCTTAAAGATTTGCTCGGACAATACTCAACTCTTGAATCACGTTAATATGTACCATGGTGGCTCAAAGCTTCAGGTCTCGGAACAGAGAAGGTTAATTGAGTTTCTATTTATTATTTAAACGATTTAACGAATTCTTTGACGTGTAGTAATTTATTAATTAATTATTATTTTTGAATAACTTTTAAACTATAGGTATAGCTGTACAATCTGCGGTAGGCAACACGATTCCAGGAAGAAGCTCATCACTCACGTCTCCATTCATAACGTCGATCCTGGTTATGATCCAGCGAGTTTTGTTCAACTGAACAGTAATTATTATAATGAGAATCTGAATAGTAACGAAGCCAATGAACAGCCTATTGATTTTGATGGCGAGGACGGAGAGAAGATCGACTGCTATATATGTTACAAGTCTTTTCCTAATGAGGATCATCTCATTAGGCATCAGCGGAATGCTCACAAGGTTAATGATGCTGATGATTGATCTGACATTTAATTAATTTAATCTAACGGATTAATCGATCAACATTGCGTACGTTTTCATTGTAGTCCGAACCCATGGTGCAGATGGGTGATCCTGGCAATGGTAATGGATCCGGTTCTACGCCAGGCAACGGGAATCGTGCTCAGTATCATTTGTTCTTCGTTTGTGAACTCTGTGGAAGTTCGCATCCAAGTAAATGGGAACGCTGGCTACACGTTAGTGGAGTGCACAGTAATGAACCTGCCATAAGGGTGAGTTCTCATTGATTTGATTATTGTTTGTAGATTCTAGAGCTTATTGATTTGTTTTGTCACAGTGCGAGCGCGAAGACTGCGGAAAGATATTCGCTACCAGGTCGCTTCGCAACGAACACGTGCAGCATCATCTTCTTCAGGGTGCTTCGCCAAATACCTGTGAGATCTGCGGGAAGCTGTGGGGCAGTCGTGTGGATTACTGGAAGCATGTAATGGGTGTGCACTCTGATACGGTACCTTTAATCTGCGGGGTATGCCTGAAGGTTTTCCCTGATGTCATCCAACTTAGTGCTCACGTCAAGTCGAATCATTGGCCTTTGACCAACGGAGACTTCAGCTGCGACATCTGCGGAAGGCCGTACTCCAATAAATCAAAAATGTCCAGGCATAGAAAAATACATGGTCTGGATATGGATAGCTACGCCAACAGCACTCTACACGAGGCTATGAACGATTCTAGGCTAGACCAGGGTTCTCATGAGAGCGACCTCATCTGCGAGATGTGTTCCGACCTCAAATTCACTAACCTAGATGACCTGTGCAACCACAGAAGAACAGTGCATGGACTATTCCCTTGTGATCTTTGTAATAAGTGCTACGGGCGGACCTCACACCTTTGGAAACACGTCAACCGCGTTCACAAGGGTCACGAAGACGTCACCTGCAGATACTGCATGAAGACCAGCGCCTCGAGGGATCATCTCGCTGCTCACATAGCCAAGATACACAGGTACGAGCCGGAGATGAAGAAGGAAATAAGGGAGTCATCTATCTTCAAGTCGCCTAATCCTGAGGACGAGACTCTTCATCATTGTGAAAAGTGTAACAAAGGTTTCCACAAGAGGTATCTTCTCCGTCGTCACATGAAAGGCTGTCAGAATTACAGAAAGGATCCTGGTGCATTGCTCACCAGGTGTCGTGCCTGCGAGAGGATATTCAAGGATCGCGCTAGTCTTCAGAAACACATTGAGAATCATCACAGTACCTATACTTGCCATCTCTGCGATGAGACCATAACCTCCAAGTTAGGTATCATGACGCATAATAGAGTGAATCACATGAACCATCCCGACCTCACTTGTGACTATACTAGTTGCAAGAAACTATTCCGTACCAAGGAGGACCTGGAGTCTCATCGCAAAGATCACAAGTACCTTGGTACTCCTAACGTCTGCGACTTTTGCGGTGATACTGTTGAGAATAAGCTTAAGCTCAAGATGCATATACTGTCCTTACATCGTAATGAAATTGGTGTATCCTGTGGTGTCTGTCTTATACCCATGAAAGATCCGAAGGAACTCAAAAGACACGTAGAGGACGTTCACAGGAGTATACTGTCTAAGCCTAACACCTGTCAGGTGTGTGGTAAGCAGTATGCATCCAAGTGGAAGGCATTCGACCATACGAAAAAGTGCCACGGCAAGGTGTTCAGGACGTGTAAACAGTGTCTCGCAGTGTTCACAAGTGACGAGGATATAAAGCATCACTACGAACACGTTCATAATGTCCCCAAGGATCAGCTCGCTGGTTTTGAGTTCAGGTTGGACGTCGGTCCCAAGCAGGAGGAGTTTGACACCCCTGATGTCGTTGTTAAGGAAGAGCCTGAAGATCTTGATTTCTACGAGGAGCCTTGTGGGGAAGACTACCACAATTCCAAGAGAAGGAGATCGTTGTCTGATACTCTGGACTGTGAGATGTGTCCCGAGATCTTCCTGAACGACGTCACCCTGGCCGAGCATTACAGAAACGTTCACAATACGGATCCTATGCGTATATTCAAAAAGCTAAAGCTCGACTCTGCGAAGCGGAAGACGAAAAATCGCGAAAACTTTGAATGTAAGAACTGCACAAAGCAGTTCTCCACGAAGACTCTCTTCTGGAACCATATAAACGTCTGCTCCATGCGTAATTCTGTCAACAGAGACGACAGGGTTTACCCCACGTCCATCCTAGAGTCTCACCTCAAGAACAACAATCAGATCAAAAAAGAGGAACCTGAACCCATTCTCAATGAGTCCAATCTGAACATCCCAGACTTCAATCTCTTCGAGGATATTAATATGCAGCTCTCTGGACAGAAACCTGTACCTAACCTCATGCCTCTGTCTCATATGAAATCGCTGTCCAGTATGAAGTGTTCGAGAAAGGACTCCAGGAAGGTGTACGACGAGTCAACGAATACCGAGTGTGCCTGTGAAGTCTGTGGTAAACAGTGGCCTGCTAAGAAGCATCTCTGGCAACATCTCATAAGATTTCACAGAGCTGAAGCTGCTGTCACCTGTGGCGTTTGTCTGAAGCTCTGTAAAACTTATCAGGATCTGGCGGATCATCTCAAGGCAGCCCACGAAGCCATCCTTACCTGCGAGGGTAACAATTTCACTTGTAAAACCTGTGGCAGGTATCATAATGCTAGAAGTAAATTACTCTTGCATATGAGCATACACATCAACTGTAATGGTAGCAGCTGGTGTAGAAAATGTCAACAGAGTTTCGAGAGTGAAAGTAAACTCAAGGAACACGTCGCCATATGTACTGGTGGTAATCAGGTAGAGTACGAGGAGCATAGTAACGACCTGGAGGATGCTGCCAAGAACAATGAGAATGATCACGATTATAAGAATATTCTTATGGAGGATGAGAATTCCTTGATGGAGGAAGTCGACGAGGTCGAGGAAGTTGAGTTTGAGACCGAAGCTTCTGATAATCGTGAGGATAGTAATTCCGACGATAGCGATGATTCCGATAGTGGTAGCAATCCTAGTAGTAGTAATGATGAGGATAATGAGAATGAGAATGAGGACGAGGCTGAGTGTAGGACTAACAGCAGAGCTACTGGAGTTAGCAGTGACAGTGAGAGTGAAGATCAAGATTCTGATGAGGATAACGTTAATGTAGCTAAGGATCATCGCCTGAAGGAGAACGAAGATATCAAGTGTAATACCATTGTCAAGACAGAACCTGAGGATGAGGAGTGCCACTATCATCAGGATAAGGAAGAGTCTCCTGTATTGAAGGTAGACGTATATCCTATGGAGGAAAGGAAGGATCATGAGAATCATGAGATTGTCAAAGTCGAGGTTGATGCGCCGGATTACTCTGACGATGACGCAGATGAGGATGAAGATGATGGACCCCCGGTACTTAGTCCAATGATGCCATTACCACCGGTGCAAGAAGCAGAACATGACAGCAGACACTCGGACGACGAGATAGAGCATGAATTAACGCCTATGGTGTCTATCAAAAAGTCAGATGAGACTGAAGGGGAGGACGATGATGATCACCAGGAATTGAAGGATCAAATGGAAAATGGTAAGTCGACCTCCAGTTCGTCAGAGTATTATGAGAAATCTGATCCTCAGAAGGTGAGTCCAAATGTGCCTTCGCTAGTAGTGGGAGAATCACAGTCAGATACGGAAGAGGAGGGCGAGGGTGAGGATGACGAAGAGGAATACGATAGCCAAATGGAAGCCATGGATCAGGACGATGAAGAAAATAAAAGGTTCATCACTTACGACACTCATAACACTGAGGACTCGGTCGAGGGTAGCTTCGCAGAGAATTCCGAAGACGAGACAATGGAGGTCGAGGTTGCCGACGGAGATGGTAGTGTACAGATACACGACCTGGACGGTACTGTACTGATGGTAGCGAATGACTCAGACGGTAATCAGATTCTGATCCAAAGGAATGTCGCCGACGTAATAGAGAATGACGATTCCAATCCGGAAGTCACTGAGTACGTCTATCAGGAAGGGCAAGAGTACGAGCTGGAAGAAGGTTATGTGGAGTCACAGCAAGTAGACGAAGTTCAAGACGTCTCCGACGAGGTTCAAGAAGAGGAGGATGAGATCGTTAATGAGGAGTCCGACGAAGGGGTCGTTACAAGGGAAGACGAAGCTGACGAAGACGAAGATATGGAACCCGAACAAGAGGAGGAGGAAGAGGAGGAGCAGGAAATGGAAGACTGTGAAGAGGAGGTCGTCGACGAGGACGAAAATTCTCAGAAACCGATTAACAGTGCCAAAACCGAAGTGTCAAGGACGTAAGTCCGCGAGTTCCTCAATAACTGAAAATATAAAAAAGAAAAAAAAAATGGAACGTTTTATGCTAAACGTTTCTCGCGCGTACCTTAATACGATATACCTGGCGTAGTGATTTGTACAGTGGCCATGAGATAACTAGAGTATAAACGTACCTCGTCTACGGGAACAGTGTTAAGATTTTTCTACCATATCAATGAGACCCGTTCGTTCAGCCTTAATATTGCGTTCCTTATTGCGACTATTACGTGTACCGACCATTGATATACGTTATTATGATTATTAATGTTATTATTTTTAAGTTCTCGACGTCCTTACATTCTGACATGTAATATTTACATGACAGGGTGATCGTGTTCCGGGTTCACCAGTAACTTTAACACTGCTAGACTTTGTATTTATTTTCTGCACGTATAATGACGCGAATCTGATGTAGAATTTGAATTTCCTTAAACGTCCGCGCATCGATTTTACCAAACTACGCCGTCGCGACGCCTTTACAAGGACTACGGTCTCTCGGAACTACTTGCACTCGATGGAAAGGCAACACGGAAGCTTCTCCATAATTTTCGAATGTTTCGCAAGTTATTTATTATATTCATTCCAAAGTAATTCTTAGGCATTAATCGCGTTGCATTGCGTTTACACGTATTATTATTAATGTTGTTATTATGATTAATATAATCAAGATTGCGTAATCGTGTTTCGCGCGGCTCGAGCAAGCGCAACCAGCCGTTCCTCTTTGTTATTCGTATTTATTATATGAATATGTATCTTCTTCTTCTTTTTTTTTTTTTTGTTTAAATGCGAACAAACAATTCACGGTTTTTTCATGAGCGATCAGGCCAAATTTCAGGAACAGCCTTTATTCAGGGTTCAGTGGCTTGCGTGTCCGTTTTATATTCTTTTTCTTTTCTTTCTCTATCTCTCTCACTCCCTATCCTTTATATCTGTCTCTAGTGGGCGCGTGACTAGCGGTACCGGCCAGATCTTCGATTCTTCTTGTAAATATTGTAGCATACAAAAGTCTAGCTGTCGTAAAGAAATTCTATCCAGCAAGAGTACCTCGAGGATATCTCGGTTAACGAGATATGTGAAAAAGTCTTTAGTTTAGTGGCGATGGTGGTTGAGAATAATCTTAAAAAAGAGTAAAAGGAAAGAAAAGGAAAAAGATAGCCGATACGAAACTATATATTTTTTGTCATATTGGAGTCAATAAGGTGAGATTATCCCTTAAGTCACATGTGCGGAGTATATACATATATTTCTGTATATATATACATATATGCATACAGATGGATATGTATACATACATATATATGTATATTTATTTCTTCTGCTACTGTTAGTCCCGCCAGTACTATTATTATATCATTACCGGTATTCTTATCGCTAAACTATTATTACTACCATTAATCTAAGCTACGATAAATTTAATATAAAAAAAAATGTATATTGTGATAAGCGACTCGCTCGACTACGACCTGTATCATAGAGGATATAAAACTATGCAAAGTGACGTTATTATCATCATGTATAGTTGGAAGCGTAATAAGGTGCTTTCGCTTTCCGTGCTGGCTCGATAACTACGATGATTATGATTCCTATGACGTTCCTCGAACCAAAATGACCTACCATCTGTCGCATGCTGTCATTTATAATTATGTTTCACGGCCACGCGGCTATACCGAATATAATTGAACATCGAGATTTTCATATAGAAATTACAAATTGATTGAACGTCGCTACGAATCGAGGAATATTATAGTTTGACAATGATGAGGACTACGGTTGTTATATTGAGAATAAAAAACAAAAAAGGAAATGACCTTTTGAAATAAACGCCTGAGATCATTTACACTTGGTGCATTGTTATTTTTAGATTGCAGTTATGCAACTTTTTTTTGTGTACTGATCGATGCGTTTGAATTTTTAAGTTCGAAAGTTGCATGCACGCATGGTGGATTGCCTATTGGTAGGCGCCTTAGAGATGTTACGCATATTTTAGTACAGCCGGCTTGACGCTAGATGGCGATAGTGTTTGCAGTCGAAAATTGAGTTATTTATTTTTGTAATTTGGAATAAATAATTAATTACAGAGAAGGTTGCAGTAGGAAGATCGAACTAATTTGAATCAGTGCCAATGCCTACTAGGCGGATCGACTGTTATTTTAATAAATGATCTTATGTTTGCTAGTTTGATGTAGTCATTTGTTTTTTGATGAATTTTATTGAGGTTCTTTGGATTACTCTTTTATAATTTAAATTCTTAGTGCACCGTTGTTTTAATTGAATTCATTTCGATAATTATGAGGACTCCAGGGATTAGGCTGTTGATGA
Organism: Hartigia nigra; assembly: GCA_031001745.1. Lineage (NCBI taxonomy): Eukaryota > Metazoa > Arthropoda > Insecta > Hymenoptera > Cephidae > Hartigia > Hartigia nigra. The sequence goes on along the minus strand of JARPRG010000495.1, from coordinate 270,304 downwards.
ACACTGGTTTCAAGACTGCGTTACGTTGCAGGTATTGCATAAGGAAAAAGTATAGAGATTACATATTTAGTTGGAGTATGTAGCTAATGTATTTTACTTGATTTTCAGCTCCACTAGCACTGCTAAGCAGATTGAGGAAGTTCCAAAAGCGAGAGGCACGACCGTTGATCTTCAGGATGTAGAACAACATGCAAAATTAAGTGAGAGATGGTGGGACATACACGGTGAAATGAAAGCTCTTCATGCTTTAAATCCTTTGAGAGTTCAGTTCGTGCGCGATGGTTTGGCTAACATTGGATTTGAAGAAGCTAATCCTAGCAGTCCTTTGGAAGGAGCTAAAATATTAGATGTTGGCTGTGGTGGTGGTATTCTCTCTGAACCGTTAGCCAGGATAGGAGCAGACGTAACAGGAATCGATGCTTCACCAGAATTGATAACCACTGCGAAAGAGCATGCTGCTCTTGATCCAACCCTTTCTGGTCGATTAAATTATATCACAAGTAATATAGAAGATCATGCTCATACCAATTCAGAATCATACGATGCGGTAGTAGCTTCAGAGATTCTAGAACATGTCTTGGACAAGGAGCTTTTTCTAAAGGTACATTCGAAAGACATTCTATTCGTTCCATTTCATTCTATCGGATCTAAGACTTATATAGGGATTAATATAATTATTTTACAGTCATGTGCCGCAACTATGAAACCAGGTGGTTCCATATTTATCACTACCTTGAACAGAACTCTACCATCCTGGCTTGGCGGAGTGGTAGCTGCTGAATATCTCTTAAAATTAGCTCCAATGGGAACGCACGATTGGAACAAATTTATTCATCCGGATGAAACCAGACGATTATTAGAAGCTTGTAAGTAGTAGCTATTTATTTCAATTAAAATCATTAGCAATGCCAAGTATTTTAATTCATATTTAATTATATAATGTAGGTGGTTGTAAAACAAAATTAATTCATGGTATGTTTTACAATCCTCTAAAAAATGAATGGTCCTGGACGACATCGACATCAATTAATTATGCGATTCATGCTATCAAAAAGGAGGAAATCATTTAGTCTTTATACAATTGATACGTTGTTATATTGATTTAATTATTTGTATGATATTGTAGAGGAATAAAGTTGTCCGGTAATATTTCATATAAAATCAATTGCCGCATTATAATAGAATATTAATCGCGGCTTGATAGCCACTGCGCATATAAAGTCAGGAGCTACCATAAACGAAACAGTAGCAAAAGGACGCGTATAGAGATAGGAAAGAAAAATCGCTGCAAGGTTTGATATCAGTTAATTAATTAATCGATTAATTAAGAAATCGTAATCGATAATGGGTATGAACGAGATCGGTATGTGGGTATTAATCCGCAGATACGATCTTCTTGGTAAGTGAATATAACCTGAAACATTCATGTTTTATATATTAAAGTTTGACATTTATTATATAAATGTATGTTACTTCATATTTATAGAATCGGATAACGACAAGCTTCAGTCAAGTTTACATCACTTTAACCTGGTACCAAGATTGACATTCGATGATTTAAAGTTATCTGTATTTTGTTGGGTCGGTGTTGAGGACGATGGAAACAGAGTACTCAAACTTCGAAACAGTGATAATAATTTAATTCCTTTATCAGCATTGTTAAATGGATCAAAAAAAGAGAAGTAAGATAGTTTTATTAATAGAATAATGATACTCTTTGACGGGCTTCGAATAATGCGAGGATTTATTTGCAGACCTTTTATTATAGACGTTGTAAGGGTTCATCAATTCTGTAAGGGCTATTATTAGTTGTTATTAGTTCTATTAAAAATCTGACTTTTCTATAGATTCGATATTTGCAGGTCCTGCTGAAAAACGTTCCATACCTCCTGGTTACATAGATGCTCTTAAATCGAAGTTGGGTGACTTAGAAAAGAGGGTAAGTTTATTATATACTAATTAATTGTAACAGTATAGAATGATCCATGCTGTTCAGCAGGTAATACTGGTAGAGAATTCATTACCAGTAATCACAACCTCTCATATACAAGCTGTGGAAGAAGCAGCGTCCCAGCTGGCAAATTGTGTGAGTTTCTTGGATCGTAGACTTGACGAATTGGCACCAGCTCATTGGAAGTCACAAATTGGCTCCCCAATTTAATACAAGTAATTATTGATGCTTCTAATTAAAATACGTAATACACAAATTGTATTGAGCGTTCAAGAAGAAGTTCAGCTTTTAGAGCATTATGAAAATAGTAAGCAACAAATATTTATCGACATAACGTATTTACATCCAAATTTAAAAATTTCATTCTTCGGTGTAACTTGTTCAAAGGGCAGTTCAGGAATATTTAATGTTATCTTAATCATGAATTAACAAAAATAATTACTTCCACATACCAGAGTACAAATTATATTAATAGTGTCACCTGAGATTAGTATTATTGATTTATAAAAAAAAAAGCAGAGATAAGACCTGGAAAATTATGCAATGAATAATGCATTCATAAAATAAACTTTATTATCATTAATAATCATCTTTTGTACAACGGCTTACAATACAAAGGAATGTTGAACGTAAGGTCTCGCACGTACAAAAACAATTGTCTTTCAAGATTAAAAAAAGAACAAAAAATATATTTTGAAATATAGAATCAGCTCTAAGCATTTTCTTTTTTCATCTTCACTATATGCCTCGACAAATTCCTACTTTTATTATTAAGCCAATGGCAGGGATAGCCTGATCCCAATCAGTCGTTCAAGATCTTCATAATTTGATGAAAATTTGCAAAATCTCGCAATGACAGAAAAAGAAAATGAAGGAGCTGTTTCTTACCACGTTCTAAGGATTACTTAACAATCGCGTAGTAGAAAAATACACTTTATACCGTTTATCTTAAACAGGTATTAAGATTGTAGCTTTCTTTTCTTTTAATTTCCACTTTTGATTTATAAAATTAAACACTGGACAGACGTTACGTTACATCTATTATTGTAGGCATACTCGTTTATAGTACTATGTACAGAAACTCGCCATAGGACACAGAAAAATATAGTATTGATTAAATGCAACAATTAATTAAATAAGCTGCGCGTGACAGTGAAAGAAAACAAGAGAATATCTTTAGCTGGGAAATTGATATTACAAATAAAATGGAATATAGATGAACGATAAACGGTAATATATCAATAAGTGAGGATAACCGGCATTGTTAATTAATAAATACATTTAATTCTTTGAAAATCTCAAAGAAGTTCATGAAGCAAGTATTTCCTGTTGAAGCGTCAAATCAGATGCTTTACTCGAATCGTGCCTTGCTATTTATCATTTTCTTTCTGTATACCGTTTTATAAACGTAACTACACGCCATATATATATATATTAATAGGTAAATAAAGCTATATACTGTGGACAACGCTTAAACTATAAAATCACGTTCTGTAGGAGTGAATGTAAAACAAGAAAAAATGAGAATAAACAAAAAATAAAGATATATCAAGTCGATAATCCGTAAACCTCGGAAAAAGCAATGAGACTTGTCTTTATCATTTTTTTAATCAATTCGAGTTTTACATACCGTCAAGTAGAAAAAAGAAACGAAGAAAACGAAAATATAATCTCCAATTGATTAGTATTAAACCATAATATAAAAAAAGAAGCACCTTAACTAGATTGTACTTTTAAGTTTGCGCCGTTTTTCCTTTTTTAAAGGAAAAATTATGGATACGCAGCTTTTCTTTCTTTTAAGATAGTCGTACGAAAAGTATCTCAGAAGTGAAGCTCAAAGTTCACTGGTTAAACGGTTTAAGTTAAAGATATTCACCCAAGAAGATGAGCACGTCCGATAGTCTGAATTGTTATTAGTTTATAAATACCTTCGTTTTTTTGTATTTTTTTTAGAGATTACCGAGACGGAGGTCGACGTAGAGGAAGAAAATTGTTGAGAAGCACTGAGCACGTTTTCTGAATTAAGTAGAATCAACTCCATACCCTGACTGAGGTCATCGTTATGCTCTATAGCAAGATTGTAGGAATTTGCCTACAAAGAGAACCAGCAGATATAAACAATCTTAAGAAATCATGTAAAGTATATTCAGTACTGTACACTCACTAGTTGTAAAGTAGCTAGGAAGTACCGGGCGACTTCCGTAGGTGACTCCTGGTGAACTGTACTCTCGAAGGATAATTTCTTGCTGCCAGCATCACGAAGATTCTCCAGGATTCGTTGACTGTACTCTTGAATATGAAACGTAGCCCTTCTTTCGGCCTCCAGAAGTTTTGGCTTTAGACTTTTATGCCAGTTTGATACCCTCTGTTCCAGCTCTGTCTGGACGTCGGACTCCTGGAGAAGCTGTAGCATCCTACGCTCTATGAGGGTATGATAGTTAGGTACGTTATCTTGGATTTCCGGGTCGAAGTCCATGGAACAGTCTGAGGTAAATGTTTCCTCAGGTTCCGGTGTGTCGGGCGGTGTAAATGTGCTGGGTTGTGGCGAGAGTCTGGAATCCGTGGAGATGATGTTCATGGAATCTGACGTGGTGTTCTGTGTCGTATAAGGTAATCGATCCACCAGAGGATCATTCTTGGTGAAACTTGGTTTAAAACCAAGTAAATCCATCGTTATGGTGCTCACTGGTTGATAATTATAGACGTCGTAACCACATATGCTCTTGAAACAGACGTCGCACGTCTTTTTGAATTCTTCAAGTTCTTCTGGAAACTCAAAGGTTTTTGATGAAGATTTTCTGAAAATTTCTATTCACTTTTTGGTCATTCTTTTGGTCGGTTACCTTCCTTGTAGGGAGTAAACATTTGTCTTGTCGGTGAATACATGGTCATCTTTTTACACTCCAACTCGTACTCCAGAATACACCTAGTTAGACGCCGCTTCCGTTTTACATCTGATATTGATTTCCGTTTACGCTAATGGAACCAAGAGCGGTTATTATAAGAATATATTTCTTTAAAAGCAATAATAAAGGGATATACGTACAGATTTAGATTTGAATTTTAATAGAGATACATTACAGGGTAGCTTGAACTGTGTACGACGCTTTGTTACCTTATCCGGTACACCACGTTCAAATGGTATTGGCTCTAATACTTTAACATTGTTATCATTGGTAGCTGTTTTTGCATTTTTTAATCTCTTACTTCTGTAAATATTCAAAAATATATTAATCATTAAAAGTTTAAAGAAAAAGCGATTTTCTTAAGATACAATAATCTTTTTTGAAATACCTTCGCGGTTCCGTTTCGGCCGGAGATTCGAAAGTGTCATCATTACGTTCAGGGGAACTACACCTCCTAGTGGGTTGTTCTTTATCGGAATCATTCTCAGTTGTGTCAACTTTTTGTGGACTTGTTCGTTCTTCGGTTGAGACTGCCTTGTCGCCACAATGATAATCCGTAATCATGCTTTCTTCACCTTCAAGACTGTTCCTGGTTATACTGGTATCAGCGTCTTTGCTATTGGTACGAGAATTCACTAGGACATTCTCTGTTACAGGCGGCTCGCTAAAGTCATCCCTGTCATGCTCGACATAGTCATTGCTAAGTCTATCCGGACTGAAAATTCTGTTCCTAGTAGGGGTGTAGATCTTTGGGCTACCTCGTGAAAGCTCTGAGCTCGCCGTTAAAGAACAGTAATCCGAATCGTGCTGGTTTGATACAATAGTTGTCTCCAGGAGGTCGTCAAAACTAGAATCGGAGACGTTTAACGACCTGGTCTTAGGTTTGGACTCGGAACCGAGTTCAGTATTTCCTATTTCGCAATCCTGATTAGAGTCTGAACAGTATCCTGATGATTGTGTAGGATTCAAGAGAGTATTATTGTCTGGTAGGTCTGTAACTACCGGAAAATCTAAAAGAAACGATAATTTTTTTTTGTTTTTTCTTAGAAAACACAGGTCTTTATTTTAATTTCTCTTACCATTCGGTGTCAGCTCATCCACGAGCATACCGGTCATGGTCACCTGCTGGTTACACCTGTGATAACAACGCCAACCCAATTTAAACATCATTATCACTCAATGACACTAAAACTAGAAATAATGACGAAACTGGCAAGAACGTTTACCGAAAATCATATTTCTTCCCGATGATATCTCCATGTATGTCCAGGATTTCAATGGGTGATATTAAATGCGAATTATTAGTCTCTAATTGAGTAAATCTTCTGTTTAGTAATTTAATCGATTTACGATTAGCTCGTCGTTCCTTGAGGTTGATGTTCCTACCAATTTCATTGCTGAGATTGATAGATTCAAAGTCATTGAAATCAAAATTTGATTTGGATTTTGACTTTTTTCCTTTCGTCGCATCTGTTCTTTCCTCCGCATTACGTCTAAACAAATTTAATTAATAAATACTATAACCAGGGACTCATCTTCTCTCTCTAGACAATCAGGAACTTACTGACTGTCATGAAGATTTTTATTAAACTGTACAGTTTCATCGAATAAATACTCCACGCGTCTTGAATAAACGTTAGTGGAATTTTGCACAACTAGGGCAGCTTCACCATAGTTAATTTCACAGGGTTTATCAAGGAGCTTGTAGTACTCTTCTAGGACCTGAAAAATATTGTAATCGTGTCTTAGTATATTTTTTAAATTTTTCTTATCGTTCTGCATTATTTTTTACCTGTGCCAGGGGAAAATTCCAATCTGCTAGATCCTTAGCAGGCATCATAAGACGCGAACTTAGATTCTCGAGCGTAGACATGTTGCCTATAATATTATTAAACGGAAAGAGAAAAGAAATTAAATAAAGATCAAGAAAGAGCAGCTCTTGCAATTGTTGGATTATGATTAAACTTTAGTTGGTAACGTACTACACGATGGGAATATGTTCAAGTCATTAAGCACGTTTGGCACTGTTCATTACCTAACAATATAATCTGGATGAAGACGAGGATTACAGTCTGGCTGATACAAGGCGTCTCCGTCGTCACGGCACCGACATTCAAATTGTCGAAAATCTTATCATGAATTGCTAAAATATTATGGGAGTATATTAGATTATTAATCTGTGCCGCCGGGTCATTGATAATTATTATCGGTTTTCTGGCTTGTGTCTTGTAATTTAATAGATTTTTGTATATATAACAAGTCAAGCCATTTTAATTTCTTGAAAATTATTTTTAGCCAGGTATAGAAAAATGCCAGTTGAAGAATATCATCTGTTTGCTGATTAATGCCATGATAAAACATTGATAAAACATATGACGGAACGACTCCATACTTTTATCCAATCAGCAAACTGTTTCTTCGCACTTATTTCAGTGTCATTTCCTGCAGTTAATTGAACTCTGACATACTGTCCACTTTTAAATAATACTGTATTTCATTAACTTTCTAATATTATTCAACTGCTGCTACGATACGAAGCATTGTATGTACCTATAAGGTAATCTTTTGGGTTTTTAGAACCATTATAATAAATAGCTGCCATTACATTCCAGCACAAGATATACATAAATGGATGTAGACTCATCGTGCTCAGTTATATAAAATAGTATCTCCTTGCGCATAACAAGTAGTGGATAACATCCTTACGAAACACTACAATCTACAAGGATAAGAGATTTTTTTAACTTAACAAATACTGCTAATCAATTACCATTAATTAAACCTTTACAAAATGACGAACAAATAAATATACCAATAAATATCTCTTGCATAATAAAATCCTATAAACGAAGTCTATTACATAAAAATAAAATAATGTACCTTAATAAATCAATATAAAAAAAGAAAAAGGTCAATTCATCCATAAAATGTCATATCGCACCTATCAATTGAAAAATGTTTAAAATATTCCAAAGCAAATATGACCAATCCTTAAATGGCCAGGGTCTCGTGAATATCTATTAATGCGTCCTTATACCCGATTATACCATCGTGTCAAGTACCAGTTGAAACCAGAATAAATCTACCTAATCGAAAGAACATCCTAGACAAAGTTGATAAGATCAAAGTGAATTCATAAGGGCCCAAGAATTATAATTAGGAATCCTAATAAAGCATTCCCAGGACGGGTCGTGAGAAATATCAATGACCTCCTAAGACCTCATTGTGGATAAAGTTGCGAGTGACAAGCCCGGTGGCGACCTCACAGTACCGATAAAGGGTCAAAAAGAAGAGGTAGCTTAAAGAGAAGCGCGAAGTCCTGAGAAGAGACACGCTCAAATTGCAGGATACATTGACGCCGAGTATGAGGAACGGTAGTAAAGGATTTATCGTGACATGACACAAGGAAACATTACAATTAACAAAAAAAATATTATACTACAATCATTTTGTATTATTGCAATTGTACGAGTTAGCAATTACCTGATGTGAAATCCTTAGGTAAAATCCTTAAAGGCCTTTAGCACTCGCCATTTTCCTTTCTGGGCGCAGCCGGCGTTCAGTTCAATTCGTTCGGTTCACGCGGGATTCGGGACGCCAGGAACACGTACGCCCCCTGTTGATGTAATAGGAACTAAAAATACAGTGGGGAGATTTAACAGAGGTTCTCAGATTTTTTTTCTTGATATTACATTTAGATATAATAAACGAACAGAAGATCTTATAGAGATATTTAGATAAGTTCTTATATCTAGGATTTAAATGGCGGCGATTACCTGCAATGGCGAATCTGAGACGTAGAGATGATCAGTTACGATGGATGCTGTAAATACCGCGGATAGGGTGATTAACAAACGTACTTTATGAATATTATGAGAATGATTCCGATGATTTGTCAGTTGTCATTTACTGAGGAAGTTTGAGAACCATCGTGTCGTTGACACAGATTAAAATATGTCGTGATATCTTGAAGGATGGATACTACCTCAGGTCGATTGGTGTTATCGGCCGTGGAGAACGAAAATATCGCTTTCATAGATTTCAAATGTTTTTATCGTTAATCGACATGCGTGGCAATATTTAAAAAATATTTGCATCAATCTGTCCAATGATCTGTGGACTATACATTCTCCTCGAAATAATTAACTATATGAATTTCTGCAGATCAAACAATGTGATTTAGAAAGGCGTTATTCCTTTCTCTAAATATTTACCTTCGTTTAGATTGACAATGGCAAAAGATCGTTGGAGTTAAGGATTGGTAAGTAAAAAAAAAAGAGTAAAAGAAATTTATTTCTCTTTAAAAAAGTTTATTATCTCAATATTTTATATAACAGTTACACCGTACGTAAGTAAACAATCTGTACCCCTATCATTCGGATGTCTTATACACACGTGTATAGAGAGTTGCCGTAATTCAGGCACTTACAATATTTTATTTATTTCAGTCTATGAGTCACTCTACGCCAGATCTTGTAATCTCAAGCTGATATAACATAAAAACATAGTAAACAGAACAGTATGAGTTCATTTAAAGTAAAATGTATAACTGGTAAAGTCTCTTTAATAATGTTTTAATCAAATTGAAATACCAGTACAACGAGTAACAATATAACAATCTTAATATTATATGCCCGGGGTTCATAGAATCAGTAGCCGTGACTAGATCCAGGCGTCGCGACGCTCTTCTCTTATTGGTAGAAAGATCCCATGCTTGACAGCGGCGGCAATCTCCCACCACTCGCAAGTTACAGGCTCAGCGGCCTGAGGGAGTATTCAGTTGTTCGCGAACACTCGTATGGTGTGGATAGTTTTTCTCCAATTTTGTTCCAAAAAAATTGTGCTAAATAAACGTTAATTAACGTCCACATCAGTTGCATCGCGACGCTTAACGTCTGTGCTTCTTGATCGATTAAACCCGGTGCACCAGCAAGAGTTACTCCAGGATTTTACGAGGATCACCGAATCATATCTTCTGATAAACCAGGATGGGACTCTCCGGGTGTTACGGCCTCATCAAGTACATACTCGTGTTCGTGAACCTCATATTCTGGGTGAGTCTATTTACGTCCATCTATCTATAGAATGTTTCATCCTGGCACAGCGAGTACGCTGATTCTCTTGATTCCTCGCTTTATTATTCCTGTTTCTATTTTTTCATTGCTCAGGCCTTCCTTGTTATTGTACTGCAGTCCAGATCGACTGAAGCACTTTGCATATGTTGGTATTATACAATAATTTATCATGTACTCAATACAGGCATTTTATAAATGCTTATACGGGGTAACTAAAAAACAATTAAATCGCATAAATTAATTGACGTAAAATATTGATACGATTAGAACTCTTTATTCACTGTGCCACGATATTCTGTTTTGACATTGCGTTGTTTAACGTATACTAGTATGCGATTTTATAATTTATTAAGACACCCAGTAGAGGATAAAGTCTCTGAAGAGTTATTTGCATCGCTTCGTTCACACGTGCCGTATACGTATACTCTCTACATACGTATATATGTATATATTGCAAATGGGAATCCCTCTATGCAATGTCTCCTCTTGGTACGTAAAAGGTAGAGAATTTCGCATGCTGTTTTGGTCCTCCTACTGGCGTACGTAACTATGTATATATACACATGTCCTTTTGCGAGCGGCGGAGTTGACTGTCGTGACCTTTTGCCATCTCCCATTCCCTTTGTGCGGAACGTACTGGACTCGAGGCTTAAGTCCCTCTTTATTCTCCTCTTCTCCTCGTTCCTCTTACAATCCTGGCGAGGTCTGCTTTGCTTACTTTACTTACAAACAGCACACGTGTGCACATTGGTTGGAGAAAGGAGAGAATTTGCTACAAAAGAAATGAATTCTTAGACGTTTCCTAAGCTTTTTACATAATTTTATCTTAATTATGTCATTTCGCAATTAAGATTTATTTATATACCATGAAAAAGTACTAACAGTACTTTGGTACTGGTTGATGTAATGAAAATTTCCAATTGTTTAATGCCACAGTATATGTTAACAGTTGGCAATTTTGCAAAAGGTTTTTTGAATGCTTGCGCCATTCAATTTTTGTGAGCCTTCTAATATTTCCATGAGTCAAGCGATTACTTCGTGGGAAATATGGCGGATACGTGAATAATAACAATGGTCAATGCTGTTTCAGACACTTGATATTCTGGGACGATAACTCATATATTATAAGACTCAGGATGAATGGTGGAAATTGGATCATTTTGGAGTTATCGAATAACTTATGGATATTAATTTGATTGTCGTATGAGACTGTGCTTATTGTTTTTTATTGTTGGCACATTGCCGCTTTTGAGTGGCCTGAGTTATCGTGCTCAGCACCTGTTGCATCTTTCTTGAACACAACGTATAACTGCCTTTAGTATTAGATCGAATGACGTATTGCACGTCCTTTTCCGTTGACTCAATCATCTTAGTCATCAGGGTAGACGAGATATGTTGATTCCTCTTCTTCGCATTCTCCTTCTCGCTTCCTCTGTCTCTGAAATATTTAGAGATTAACGTCACACGCGTAGAGCAGCCGGTATTTGCATAGAGACGAGTATTACGGGTGCTTACTAGGATACTTGGAAAAGCGTGGGTCATTAATTCCCTTACGATACATTCAGCATTTGATAAAGGATGCTAACGATAACGACCCTTGTCTGGAAGCATGATATGAAAAACAAAGCTTTTAATATCAAAGAGCATCGTGTAAAAAAAAATGGTTAGATTCCGTAATGTCTAGGAATATCCGAGAGTTCCGTAAGGTCTAAGAATATCCAAGAAGCATTTAACGCTCAAAGATTCTAGAGAAAGCTCGAACGAGCTCGATAAAAATTGAATCAGAATGCAGTTTTGAATGTAAACGAGGACTGGGCATGAATAATAATCGTTGCCATATCGTACTTTTCACCCGGTATATCATATTACGTTAGTATAGAACCTAGCAATGACGGAGCTGGATTTATTTTGTCGTTAGCTCTAATGTCAGGATGTTCATGAGATCCCATAAGGGTGATCAAGAGTCCCAGGGTGTTCTAGTTGTGGATTACGTCAGTGGCAGAGCTGGTAGAGAAATTCTGGCGTTCTAGGCGCAGCTGTATCGATTGCATCTGGGCGCAAGGGAGAAGGTCCCCTGCCATTTCCAACCCTCTTATTTCCCTTTGGCTTTCAGGATGGTGGTGGTGGTGGTGGTGGTGAGTTCCCCATGCTACGTAAAATCCCATGCAATTCGCCAGCCCTCTTCCACCTATTCTGGGACACGTCCAATATGCACATGTAGGTCAGACCCTGGTCATCTTGTCTATGTGGGTCACTTGCAATCAAACTTTACTGCGTCACAAGCATGAAACACCGTGGACGATATTTCCTATTAATGAGCAGGAGTAAATGAAATCGAATGACAAACGCAGATTGCGTTTTCATAAAAAGGATACAAACTGTAACAGCAAATTTAAATTTATATCTAACCTTAGAGTATTCGCTGATAAATTCTTTTTTTTTTCATGTTGAACCATATACAGTGTCAGAAAACCATAACTGAAGTCGCACATTCTAATAAAGAATGAAGTAACTCGTAATGCCTGGGATGTCCTGTAACAAATATTTCTTGGAAACTTCGCTTTCATAACGATTTACACGTGGGACCACGTGGGAATTGGAGAAGAGGCACGAAGACACTCCATAGTACAAAATGGCTTCACGAATTTCCATTTTGAATATTTAACAGCGTTCAATACTCAGAAACCATTGAGGATTCGCAATTGGTCAAAGTGTGGGCGTAAAAGTTAAGGCGCGCGAGATTGACTGTTATCTAAACGAAGCTACTAATAAGGACGTGGTTATAGTGAGCCAGACATCACACGAGAATAAAGCCTTGATCCGTATATATAAACGTCATATAAGTTCAACTAGTATCCATACCTTATCTTGTACTGGCTTTATTTCATTTTTTTTAAATTCCATTAATAAAATTCTACAGGTCAGTGAGAAGTTGTGCTTTGAAGTTCAGCACAGTGCAATATATACAAGCACTTGTGCTGTATCAAAATATCTTTATTTTTTTTTTTAATCAAGAGATTTTTTTCCACGATGCCAGTAGTAGGACAGTGTTATAATCCATCGAGACTGGCAGGGCATTGTATAGATACTACAAGTCCTACTGGTATGGAACTACAGTGCAGGCTGAAACGAGTGTGCTGATCTTCTGTGCTTAAATATAACTGAGCAAGTCCCTCTCTGCAGGCTGGCTGACTGATACTTTTCCACAGCAGCCTCTACCTACGGGTACAGCGACCTACGCCACGACCGAGTTTCTTAGTGACAGTTTTAGCGTCACACCCTTTCTTATCGCATAGGTTGACATTCTTCTTTATATTTATTTACTTAAACTTTTTTTTCCCTCTTATCTTTTCTGCCTTTCCTGTCCTCGCCCAAGTTAGAACTGCAAGGTCGACTTATTTTCAAGAAAGTTTTTGGCCCCGTTTCTTCTTGTCTTCCCTTGCTTAGTTAACGTTTATGGAAATTTTACTTTTTCGCGATTGCCCGGTGCAGCGATGATACTTCTGATATTATACGTGATAATGATGTCTGTTAGGGACAATCAATTTTAGACTGGAATTACAGCTAGGCGGTACGCGTATTAGAATTCCTCTGGGGTTTTCTTAAACTCCATTTCCTGTACTCAAAGCACGTTCGCTAAGATCGTCGTAGACATGGTAACACGTATACTTTTATACCTAGTGACTCATCTTCTTAGCTCCCTTCTTTCTTGTGGGTTATATATATATATATATTATTTTTTTCTTGTCAAGCCTTCTGGTATTTATTCATTCTGATTCTTCGAGCGAATCCACTTCGGGCTTGTCTGCTTTATGTTTGACCTAGAGGAAAAAGGGAGAGCAAAAAATAATAGGCGACAGACGCCTTTCAGTCGTTAGGGGTGAGTCCCCATGCTTGCTTTACCCTGAACCAGCATCGACGCCTGCTTTACGTCTATTATCAAGTATCCTACCAGTTCTTGGTACTTGGCGACACTCGAAAACTCCCTTGGTCAATCTAATTTGGTGCCTTTGAGGGTGAAGAGTGAAAAGTGTTCTGCTTTATACGTGAGTTAAAAAAGAAAAAGGTATAGACGCTTTCGAAAGCCAGCTAAAAATACTTGATTAATTCTTTTTTCATAATCAATAATAATTTTCTAACGTTTCAAGCAAATATATTTGATGCATTGACTTTGTTTGATATTCAAGCTAACAAGGAATTGTCACCCTCGTACAAGGGTAACCAGGCAACACTATGTAAGCAACAACCTCTTCGGTTTATGATGAATTCAAAAGAAAAAATAAGTATCGTTATCGTTCGTCGTCACGCAATCAATATTCCACGTGTTCGCTACTTGTATTTTTATATAGAGGGTTATCCAGTTGAAATGCACCAGGCTATGCTGCACGTCACCCCTATCTATACAGTAACGTTGGGAATCGGTGTAATAATGTAAAACGTATGACGTGTGAACGACACTTTATGGGGTTGCGTGCTGTAGTTTTTTATCTTTGTATGTGCTCCCCATAAAATAAGGAAATGAAAAATGAGAATGAGTCACGATGAACACCTGCTACGTTTTATAATCGAACGTACAAGTCCTGGACAATTCTTCATTCCCTATTACACATGTGCAATCAAGGGTTCTCGTTCACACGATAGTTACGTAATGTTGATTTTTTTTGTTAATGTAGACTTTGATGTTCTCATGTGTTTTCCCCATATGTAAAATTTCCAACAAAGGTGTTGTTAGGTATGTTCGATCAGTCATCCTATGTTTTATTATTTTTGACATCGTTGAATTTTCAGAAAGATCGCGAGACACTGTTGAAAGGAAAAGTATGACGGGAGAAAGAAAAAAATCTACGGCGTCCGGAAATTCCCTGAAAATTCTGAGGGCGTTCTGTCCCGTTACGTCGTTTCATGTCAAAAGACTGCGGGTTGTCCTGGGATTTCTTTTTCTTTTTTTTTTTTTGGAAGGTCGACCTTACTGCTATTTTCTTTTCTTTCCCACTTTGTACCTCCTTAACGAAGGAACGAGAAAATACCTAGAATTCACTCGAGGAACTTAAAAAATAAAATGTAAAACCCAATTTTAACCTTGGACTCCTAGATAGTCCTTAGGTAGTCTTAGGCACTCTCTGTTCGAAATACGTGTAATGATTTTCTTATCATCATGGGGTTCCCTATCGCTAGACGATAAACGAGTCAAAGACTCCATCGGTATTAAGGTTAAGATCTTCGTTCATTAGCTCCCTAGAAGGAATAATCATAAAATTCCAAATAGCTCGACAGCAAAAAACAAGACAGACGCCTTGCGTC
This sequence comes from Hartigia nigra, assembly GCA_031001745.1. Taxonomy (NCBI): domain Eukaryota; kingdom Metazoa; phylum Arthropoda; class Insecta; order Hymenoptera; family Cephidae; genus Hartigia; species Hartigia nigra. Next base: position 255,071 of record JARPRG010000495.1, on the reverse strand, counting down.
GCTTTTGAATGCAATGGAGAAGTGACGTCAAGGGACACAGGAGGAGAGAGGCGCCGACGCTAAATAATTAATCAAGGAAAATAAAGCTCCGACATTTTAGAGGGAGTAACTCGCTCTTAATTTATCCATAGCTCGTCTACCTCAAGAAACTTGTAAGACAATTTTTAAAGGCCATAAGTCAACCCTTTCCAGAATCTATAAGCTGGAAAATACGCTTAAAGTACTCTGTCAGGGTTCAAAGGATCTTTTTGTGGATACTTGTGTCAAGGATGTAAATAATTTGCTACTCCAATAGTCTGGGATTCTATTCCATCGATTACAAGACAGTATTCTGTACCTGGATTTAAAAAATGAACAGTTAAATATTGATGTACTATCGGGTATATATAATACATTGGAATATTATTGCTCTACTATAATAAAGAATATGCCTATAGTCATGCTACTAGGCCGGGCGTTGGCCGATAAGTGGCATAACGGAAACTGGAAAGCACAGGAAATTGGGATGAGGCCAGAGTGATGGAGAATGAGAAGATAGACGTGGTGGCTTCTATACTCTGTATATATCTAGAGGTAGAGCATAGGATATAATACTACTGATGAAACTAGAGAAGAGTGGGCAGAGATCGTGTGCCTTAATAAGGCCCAGAGCCTTGAAGGAGTATACCGCATTACGTCATTTTCTAAGAGCCTATGTTATTGTAGTATCTCAAAGCATTTTCTTTTTTTTTTTTTTTTATTTACTACTCATGTGTTCCTGCAGAGTCCAGTTTATACAATCCGCAAAAAAACACTTTCGTGTAAAAAAAACTCGCCAAGTACAGGATTGCTGTGAAGTCCTGTAATAAAAATTAT